>JAPJBO010001498.1:0-41951 GCA_030068145.1 Diplonema papillatum | reverse complement strand
AGAAGTGGTAGTCAACGTCTATTGTCGGATCCAAATTTAATTAGAATTGCTAGCCAACGTCTAACGTCGGATCCAAATTTAATTAGACTTGGTAGTCAACGTCCAATTTCGGATCTCAAATTTAGTTAGACTTGGTAGTCAACGTCTCGCCACCCACCACCCTTTGGCCCTCCCGCTCCTGGCCCTTCTCCCTCCTCTTCCCCCGCCTCCTTTTTACTCATCCTGCCCCCATGGCTTCGCCATGGCTTCGCCCCTTGGCCCTCCTGCCTTGGCTCCCCTTTATCCCACCCCTGCCTTGGCTCACCCCTTGCCGCTGATCCCGGTTGGTAGTGACCCGGCCCTACCCCAACCCCCAGCCCAAAATGAATCCAGTTTTTTTTTTTTCCGCGCTCGGGGCAGGGGTTTTTCCACTCACCAGTTTCGGGCCAAACCCGTGGTGAAAAAAAATTTCACTCCGGCAGAAAAGTTTTTCTGCCGGTGTGGTGTGGTGTGGGTGCCAGTCGACACGTGCCTGTGTCTGTCTGTGTGTGGTACGCGTCGTTGACCTCGTAGCCCCATAAGCGGGGGTCCCTCTGGCCCTTCACCCCACTCAAGTTTGGGGTGCTAGCTCACTCCCTACCCTCTTGCTCCTCTTCAGATCAAGCAGGAAACGGATTCAGAGAACATGCAGAACAGCTACACATGATGCCGTGAACGATGTAAGTAGAAGATGTAAGTAGAAATCACAAAGGGTTCATGCTGAAAGGCCAATTTTGCGCCTCTTGCGCTTAGCTCCTTCCGGGGCGTTGTCGAGATCGCCAGCAAGGTACATGGTCCGCAGGGTCACGGCCGACAATCCCTGAGCAAACAGGTCTATCACTTCCTCGGCAGTTTCGTCGCTCATTTCCTTGTTGTCGGCATCAACAATGCGGAACATGGAGACAAGAACTTGTTCCGGTGGACACCAGGTGATGGAGCTGCCGCCATAAATCTCGTCAAATTGGACGCCAGATATCCGGTCGTTGAATCCGGTCGTCAAATCCGGACACTGGTTGACTCGATTTCCGCCTTGGATACGGTCCGCATCATACAGACCTGTTGTTGGGCCGCTTAAACCACACCCTGACCACACACAACACGCACCCACTTCACCACCAGCCCACCACCCACGCCCACCCACACTGTCCACCACAACCCGCGCCCTTACCACCCACAACCCACGCCCCGACCACACACAACACGCACCCACTCCACCACCAGCGCCCACCACCCACGCCCACCCACACTGTCCACCACAACCCGCGCCCTGACCACCTACACCCAGCAACGCAAAATCCCTTTAGTGAAAAAAGTTTTTTCACCAAGCCCATTTTGGGAATTTGTTTTTAGTGAATTTTTTTTTTTTTTTCACTAAAGGGGAAAATCCCTGGCTCGGGGTGGCCCCGAGCCCCAGACCCATATATAAATCATTGCATGTCCGTCGGCCCACAGAAATTAACGCGCGCGCGCGCAAAAAAAAAAACTTTTCAGAAAAAAAAAAACTTTTGCCACAAGACTTTCTGCTACTGGATGTCACACCATATGTGCCGGCTATACTACTGGCCAGTCCGCTGTTGGCACTTTTGTGCCCGTTGTTGGTAGAATTCCTGGACAATGAGCTCAAGGTGAGTGTGATTATGAACTTGATGCGTCCGAGGGGTTGCGGTGGCAGTCGAGAGTTCAACAGTCCTGAACGTCGCACGGAGTGCGTTTCGACAAAACCTTCCGTAGTCGGAGGCTGCAGATAATAGACGATGCCACAGGAGAAAAAACACTCGGGTTTGAACTCGAGATCGCGGTTCGCTGGGTACGCTGCGAACAATAAAGCAGTGACCCAGAGGACTGTCGATTGCGCGGGTGTCCGTCAATCTTTATCTCTCTTCTGACATGCCCCATTGCGATGTCACGGTCCTACCGAACCACCGTGCGAGAGCCTACTGACGGCTGGTCGGTGGCATTTCCATCGGCGAGAATAAGCGCCAGCTACCCGCAGAGTATGGTGAACTTCAACTTCTGCTTTCCTCCACCTTGTGCAAGGATGGTTGCTCTCGCGGCTTCTGCGGCGGTCTGCTGTTGAAACCCCCAAAGGCGGACGTCGACACCGTCACTTCGGGTGTAGTGGCTTTGTCAATATTACCCGAGTACACAAAGATGCCCTGCTTGGTGTAAACGGAGTTTGTCGGTACTCTGCCGACCCTCCTGTCAGCAAGCTTTAGCCAGTGGCCACCCTCGTAGCAAACGGCGCCGGACTCACAAGATGTACCTCACCCACATCGAAAGAGACCAGTGATGTCTCGACATCCGCACGGAGGGCAGGTGCTTCTAGCACACGGCAATTGGTTAGACGCCGTGTGCAACGAAGGCAGTTATGCTCAGGGATGTGCGGTCTAGACTGTCAGGCGACGAGTGCCGTTTTCTTCGCAAATATACCGCGGCACAAGGCATTGCCGCCGGTCAAGTGCACTAAGTCGCAAGCACCGTGAACGCATCGCTTGCCCCGCGTCCTTTTAATGCCTCCTCAGTCGAGTCTCAGATACTAGTAGCTGCTTCAGGCGTCGGAAGGCATAGACGCGTGCACTGCCCCGGACTGGTTCTGTGTGATAATCGCACCACAGTGGCAAAACCTCCCGACATGGCCTTGCCGGTAAAACCGCGCACACTTTCGAGGCTGAGGCTGTGCTTGTATCCCGCGTGCTTCGTCCAGCAGGAGCTGGCTAAAGCTACGCAAACCTTGCTGTTTAGATTGACACCAACGTCAAAGTAGCACGATATTGCTTGCCCAGCGCACCCCAGCACCGGGCATAGTCAGCTTCAAAGTCAATACACACTGAGGTAAACAAAGTCTACGCGATTTGCATCGCCGTGAAGTATCGGTGTGATGAACAGGTTTTCGACTTTTCCCGAGCCGGACACGCTCGTGACTACGCCTGCAGTCGCTCTCACGACCGGTTCCAATGCACAGATCCCAAATTTTTTTTTTGGCAAAAGTTTTTTTTTTCCGGGAGTTTCCAAACTTTACGCGCGCGCGGACATGGGCCAAAAAAAACCCCCGCCTACCCTTATAGAATTCGATTTCAAGTGGCCCCTGCAGTACTGTACTGTACAGTACTGCAGTTACCACCGCAAGCCAATGTCTCACAGGCACTCGCAGGCACCGCAGAGCCCCAAAACCGGGGTTTTGGCCGAGACCGGCTTTTTTGCTCGGTCAAGTGCTAAAGTCCCCTGCCCATGCGCTACTGGGGGGGCCACTTACAATATAGCAGTACATTACAATATAGCAGTATGTTACAGTTTAACTTTGAAATCGCAAATTCGACGAGCCGAAATTTTGAATACAATTTAACTTACCAGCTCCAAACGAACTCCAGTTGGTGGTGTCCACAGTGATTCTCGGAGGTAGTTGTCAGGTAAAAATCCCACAATGTCCAAAAAATAGGAAAAAGGGGGGGGTCGAATACAAAAGGTACCTCTTGTATTTGCCGTGCCGATCCTGCATTTTTCCCGAAAAAGAAATAGAAAAAAGTACCGCAAACCCGGAATCCGCGGGAACCCCCTTCTTTGAAGACGCACGTACTTTGTGGTCCCCGGGTCTATTTTTCACGGTTCTCTTCATCGGAGCTGAACGCGAGCACAAACTCGCCGAAAAAGGTCTGCTACATTATACATGGGCAGCAACGAAATGTCACCAACCAGTGGGTCGATTCCCGTCCTTTCTACTGAAAACCTGTGGTTTCCATGCCCGGTACTGTAGTAACCAGTTCTGCCAACTCCTGGAGAACTTGGCTGTTATCCTGTTCCTGCACATGCATACTTTTCATCCCGAAGACACAAAAACTTTGGTGGTCACCTGTTTTTTGTGCGAGCTCGTGAGTTTCTTGACGGTGAAGTTCACCAGAAGTTGGCAGAACGTTATTACAGACTTAGGGCTATAAAGCAGCCTTGCACTGGCTGGAATTGGGCGGAGCACAGAATGGCCAAAACTCTTTAAAAAATCGTTATTTTTGTCAAGAAACTTGCATTTTCTGGCTCAATACGTGCATTCTTCGGGGGAAGAAATCTTTTGTCAAAAAACAGCCACCAGTAGCCACCGGCTGGTAACTAAAGCCACCGGTGGCTGCCACCAGTAGCCACCGGTGGCTATAGCCAGGGGCCACCCGCTCTACAAAAAGACTGGACAGTTTAATTGTTCTCAACTTGTAATTGACCCCCCTGTAGGCCTTAAATTCAGCCGATCGCCCAAATGAGATGAACTGGCCTGGTGACGCGGTGGTCGACTTCTTGGTTACACGTAGAGCTACCCGGTGGCAGCGGGATGTCAGCTCTTTAGTTTCGAGTCCAAGGATTATATTGACATGTGCCATCTTGTTTCATCAACGACAACGCGACCGTTTTCCGACTTAGAATAGAGCAACTATTTGGTGGCAAACCTTGTGCGCTAGCTTCGTATAACCGGCAATCGAATAATCAGGGCTTACTCCGCTTACTCCAACCCTGTGACACATAGCATCGTCACAGTTTCTGCCGACGCGACCTTTTCCGAGAGAGGGAGAGAGAGAAAGGTGTGACTTGTGTTTGAGATGTCGGTTTGGGGCTAGACAAGAGATGAGGCAAGACGATGTCATACGTACACATCGAGGGAGCTGCGTTGTCACACACACACACACACACACACACACACACACACACACACACACACACACACACACACACACACACACACACACACACACACACACACACACACACACACACACACACACACACACACACACACACACACACACACACACACACACCCACACACACACACACACACACACACAGGCGTGGCTCCTGACGCACGCCCAGAGCGGGCTGGCGAATCTGCCGTCGGAGAGTCCGGACAAGCTCGCGCATGTGCCGTGCACCGAGGCGCCGCCGGCCCCCCTCGACGGCGACCGGCACGCCGAGAACTGCTTCGGGGTCTACGAAGCCGTGCTGGCCCCGTCGCCGGTCGTCCAGCTGCAAGCCGAGTACGCCGCCGGTGCTTACCGCTGCTGGCGGGTGGCTTGCCCCGCCGGGTTGGAGACCGTGCGCGCCCAAGTGGTCGAGCAGCATATCGGCGCCGGGACTGTGCTCGCCCTCGGCGGGCAGTCTGCCGCCAGCAGCTACTGCGTCGACGCGATGACGGCGCCCGGGAGCGCCGCCGCGTTCTCCCTCGACGCCGGACCGTTGCCAGGGTCGCCGGCCGAGGGACTTGTCGTGCACGCAACAAGAGCTTGGTTCCCTCATGCACGGCACTGTTAACCGACGTCCCGGAGCCGAAGATGTACGCAGCCGTAAGCACGCGGTAGTGGCAACGTGAGCGACATGAAAGGCGGCGTGGCACGGCACGTTTCGAGCAAGCCTGCGTTATACGCCACGTCGGCACTACCTAAACAGCATCCCATAAGCCTGACACCTTGGTGTACTGTGATAGACAGGTCCAAGCAATTCTATGAAGCTCCAGGGGGTAGGGATGGCCTGTGATAGACCAAGGTCCTGTGGAACCCGCGATAGACAGCGGCAGGCAACTCGATGCAGGTACAGGTGGCTAGCTTTGCGGTCCCCAGGTAAGCCAGAGCGGTGATACCGGCCGTCATCCGAGACTCTTCATGTACGCAACGAGGGTGTGGTCCCCACGTTGAACGGCTTTGTTGAACGGTGTCCCGTTGCCGTTCTCGTAGTGGACCCTGCCTCCGTGGCCGACCGGCCACTGCACGGTGGGCAAGTCCCGGGCGAGCGGCAGGTTCGCGGCCGGTGCGCAAAGCAGCGCAGTGCACGTCCCGCATGCCAAGCAGCTTCAGCAGCTCCAAACTCGGCACGTCGCCGGCGACCGCATACTTCTCGAGGGCAACTGCCAGGCCGGTGGGGCTGCTGCGGACCATGTTGTGCCGTGGAACATCGAGATAGACAGCTTCAAGCAATTCTCTGAAGCTTCAGGTAGGGATGGTCCTGTGATAGACCAAGGTCCCATGGAACCCGCGATAGACAGCGGCAGGCAACTCGATGCAGGTACAGGGGGCTAGCTTTGCAGTCCCTCAGGTAAGCCAGAGCGGTGATACCGGCCGTCATCCGAGACTCTTCATGTACGCAACGAGGCGTGGTCCCCACGTTGGACGGCTTTGTTGAACGGCGTCCCGTTGCCGTACTCGTAGTGGACCCTGCCTCCGTGGCCGACCAGCCACTGCACGGTGGGCAAGTCCCGGGCGAGCGGCAGGTTCGCGGCCGGTGCGCAAAGCAGCGCAGTGCACGTCCCACACGCCAAGCAGCTTCAGCAGCTCAAAACTCGGCACGTCGCCGGCGACCGCATACTTCTCGAGGGCAACTGCCAGGCCGGTGGGGCTGCTGCGGACCATGGTGTGCCGTGGAACACCGTGATAGACAAGCCAATTCTCTGAAGCTTCAGGGGGTAGGGATGGTCCTGTGATAGACCAAGGTCCCGTGAACACCGCGATAGACAGCGGCAGGCAACTCGATGCAGGTACAGGTGGACTAGCTTAGTGGTCTTTCAGATAATCCAGAGCGGTAATACCGGCCGTCATCCGAGACTCTTCATGTACGCAACGAGGGCGTGGTCCCCACGTTGGACGGCTTTGTTGAACGGCGTCCCGTTGCCGTACTCGTAGTGGACCCTGCCTCCGTGGCCGACCAGCCACTGCACGGTGGGCAAGTCCCGGGCGAGCGCCAGGGCAGGTTCGCGGCCGGTGCGCAAAGCAGCGCAGTGCACGTCCCGCACGCCAAGCAGCTTCAGCAGCTCCAAACTCGGCACGTCGCCGGCGGCCGCATACTTCTCGAGGGCAACTGCCAGGCCGGTGGCTGCTGCGGACCCTGGTGTGCCGTGGAACACCGTGATAGACAGCTTCAAGCAAATTCTCTGAAGCTTCAGGGGGTAGGGATGGTCCTGATAGACCATGGTGGACCGTGGAACACCGCGATAGACAGCGGCAGGCAACTCGATACAGGTACAGGTGGCTAGCTTTGCGGTCCCTCAGGTAAGCCAGAGCGGTGATACCGGCCGTCATCCGAGACTCTTCATGTACGCAACAAGGGCGTGGTCCCCACGTTGGACGGCTTTGTTGAACGGCGTCCCGTTGCCGTACTCGTAGTGGACCCTGCCTCCGTGGCCGACCAGCCACTGCACGGTGGGCAAGTCCCGGGCGAGCGCCAGGGCAGGTTCGCGGCCGGCGCGCAAAGCAGCGCAGTGCACGTCCCGCACGCCAAGCAGCTTCAGCAGCTCCAAACTCGGCACGTCGCCGGCGGCCGCATACTTCTCGAGGGCAACTGCCAGGCCGGTGGTGCTGCTGACGTCGTCCCCCCTGCTCTCCAGCGCTTCCCGAGCGAGCCACGCCTCGTCGAGCAGGACCTGCACCTCGTCGCCGTCTCCTATCGGCAGCTCCGACAACGGGCGGTCGTCGGAACCCCACCTCCCAGACTCCGCGGTTGCCAGCGCGAAAGAGTCCAAGCTCTTCAGGTTGAAGCGAAGGAGGGCTGCCTTCTTCAGCATGCCCACCGTTGCCGTCCCGAAGACCTCCTCCACAGAGCTTTCGCCCGTCGGCGGGAACATCAGGGTCACTTGAAAGGTTTCCATTGGGGAATGACGATCGGTTGAAGAGTGTAGAGAGTATACAGTGGGTGAGTACCTGCGATGAACTATTTTCAGAGTAAAACTTCGCTTGAAATGCCGGGGGGGTTTTAGAGTCTCCGGGAGACCAATATATACTTCCTTCGTACGCACCGTGTACAGGTGGTCTCATCGCCGTCTCTTATCGGCAGCCCACCGCCCAGACTCCGCGGTTGCGTGCGTGAAAGAGGCCAAGCTCTTGAGGTTGAAACGAAGGAGGGCTGCCTTCTTCAGCATGCCCACCGTTGCCTTCCACAGAGCTTTCGCCCGTCGGCGGGAACATCAGGGTCACTTGGAAGGTTTTCATTGGGGAATGGTAGACTGTAGAGAGTGGGCGAGTACCTGATGTATTCTTTTCAGAGTAAAAGTTCGATTGAGATTCCGGGGGCTTTGGAGTCTCGGGAGACCAAGAGATATTTCCTTCATACGCACCGAGTAAAGGTGGTACTCATCGCCGTCTCCTATCGGCAGTCCGACAACGGCGGTCGTCGGGGCCCCACGGCCCAGACTCCGCGGTTGCCCGCGCGAAAGAGTCCAAGCTCTTGAGGTTGCAACGAAGGAGGGCTGCCTTCTTCAGCATGCCCACCGTTGCCTTCCACAAAGCTTTCGCCCGTCGGCGGGAACATCTGGGTCACTTGGAAGGTTTCCATTGGGGAATGGTAGACTGTAGAGAGTGGGCGAGTACCTGATGTATTCTTTTCAGAGTAAAAAAAGTTCGATTGAAATTCCGGGGGCTTTAGAGTCTCGGGAGACCAAGGGATATTTCCTTCATACGCACCGTGTAAAGGTGGTACTCATCGCCGTCTCCTATCGGCAGCTCCATTGCCAGCGCGAAAGAGTCCAAGCTCTTGAAGCGTAGGAGGGCCGCCGTCTTCACCTACATCCTTTGAGCCTTTTGGGGAGAGCGATGTTAGTGGTATTGAGTGAGACTATACAACTGGCTGCCTATGTTCTTCAAAGCAGGCGCTGATACAAAAGGAAAGAGAAAGGGAGAGTGCAACTTCTCTCTTTGTTCCTTTGGCTAAGCAAAAGAAAAAGAGCGAACGGTCGTTCGGGGGGAATACCCTTGCATTGGATAGTAGAAGCACGACGAACCAGCGAGTTGTTTTACCCCGCACTGACTAGCACGGTGGCACACAAGACGCCAAAGACCACGGGCACGCTACGGAAAACGCCGCCAAAGCGCCAAAAGAAAGGCACCGCGGGTCACCAACCTCCCGTAAGTATCAAACTACGCGAGACTAACGACGTCAGCCCAGGTCAGAGACGACAGTCGCGCAGATTGCGGTCAGACTGGAACAAAGACAGACCAAAAACAGACAGACTTCTGATGGCCAGCGACAGACTAAAAGTAAAACATAAAGACAGACTAAAACTGCAAGAGGCCGTAGGCCGAAAGCATAGTCGTCTGTCCAACTGAGTGAACGAGTCATCATGCTTCGCGAGGTGGGCGTCGTCTTCGGCGCCCGGCGTTCGGCTTGGTGTCGCCTTCGCTAGGGGGCAATTTCCGGATTTTGGGTTGCAGGTTGCCGGACGGTGCTTCCCTCGTGTACAAGGCGCTCCGCTCGTCCGCGTCGAGCGTCCGGAACAGCTCGAGGCGCTCAGAGAGGCTCAAGGCAGACTGACTAACGACTGAAGACAGACCAAAAACAGACAGACTTCCGATAACGCCAACGTCAGGCTAAAGTGCTGTGCAAGATAGACTCAACCTGCAAGCAGAGGCCGTGGGCCAAAAGCATAGTGACCTGTCCCGAGCAAGCCATCATGCGCTCAGAATATGGCGTCGCCTTCGCGGGGGGGCAATTTTTTGATCTTGGGATAGCCGGACGGTGCTTTCGACCCTGCCCTCGTGTAGAAGGCGCCCTGCTCGTCTAACAGGTCGCGGACGCTCGGCGAGGCTCAAGCGCGGCTCTCGGCAGGCAGCGAGAAAGCCTTGGCATCCGCCTCGCTGACGGTCTGCGCCGCCTCCTGCAGATCGGACGACGCGGCTTCGGCCAGCGGCGGGAGGGCCTGCCACGGTGAGCACGCAGACGCGGGCTAGCTGCGGCTGCCAGGCGCTCGGAGAGGCTCAAGGCAGACTGACTAACGACTAAAGACAGACCAAAAACAGACAGACTTCAACGTCAGACTAAAGTGCTTTGCAAAGACAGACTAACCTGCAAGCAGTGGCCGTGGGCCGAAAGCATGGTGGCCTGTCCACCATCCATGCGCTCAGAAGTCCCACGAGTCGTCGTCCTCGGCCGCCTTCTGCCTGGCGTCACCTTCGCGGGGGGATTCCCGGTAACGACTGAAGACAGACCAAAAACAGACAGACTTCCGATAACGCCAACGTCAGACTAAAGTGCTGTGCAAAAGACAGACTAACCTGCAAGCAGAGGCCGTGGGCCGAAAGCATGGTGGCCTGTCCACCATCCATGCGCTCAGAAGTCCCACGAGTCGTCGTCCTCGGCCGCCTTCTGCCTGGCGTCACCTTCGCGGGGGGATTCCCGGTAACGACTGAAGACAGACCAAAAACAGACAGACTTCAACGTCAGACTAAAGTGCTTTGCAAAGACAGACTAACCTGCAAGCAGTGGCCGTGGGCCGAAAGCATGGTGGCCTGTCCACCATCCATGCGCTCAGAAGTCCCACGAGTCGTCGTCCTCGGCCGCCTTCTGCCTGGCGTCACCTTCGCGGGGGGATTCCCGGTAACGACTGAAGACAGACCAAAAACAGACAGACTTCCGATAACGCCAACGTCAGACTAAAGTGCTGTGCAAAAGACAGACTAACCTGCAAGCAGAGGCCGTGGGCCAAAAGCATAACGACCTGTCCTGAGTAACCCATTATGCGCTCAGAAGTCCCACGAGTCGTCGTCCTCGGCCGCCTTCTGCTTGGCGTCGCCTTCGCGGGGGGCCGATTTTTTGATCTTGGGTCGGTGCCTTCGAGCCCGCCCTCGTGTACAAGGCGCTCCGCTCGTCCGCGTCGAGCGTCCGGAACAGCTCGCAGACTGACAAACGACTGAAGACAGACCAAAAACAGACAACGTCAGACTAAAGTGCTTTGCAAAGACAGACTAACCTGCAAGCAGAGGCTGTGGGCCAAAAGCACTTCAACGTCAGACTAAAGTGCTTTGCAAAGACAGACTAACCTGCAAGCAGAGGCTGTGGGCCAAAAGCACGTCAACGTCAGACTAAAGTGCTTTGCAAAGACAGACTAACCTGCAAGCAGAGGCCGTGGGCCAAAAGCATAGCGACCTGTCCTGAGTAAGCCATTAGGCGCTCAGAAGTCCCACGAGTCGTCGTCCTCGGCCGCCTTCTGCTTGGCGTCGACTTCGCGGGGGGCCGATTTTTTGATCTTGGGATTGCCGGTCGGTGCTTTCGACCCCGCCCTCGTGTACAAGGCGCTCCGCTCGTCAGCGTCGAGCGTCCGGAACAGCTCGCAGACTGACTAACGACTGAAGACAGACCAAAAACAGACAGACTTCAACGTCAGACTACAGTGCTTTGCAAAGACAGACTAACCTGCAAGCAGAGGCCGTGGGCCAAAAGCATAGCGACCTGTCCTGAGTAAGCCATTATGCGCTCAGAAGTCCCACGAGTCGTCGTCCTCGGCCGCCTTCTGCTTGGCGTCGCCTTCGCGGGGGGCCGATTTTTTGATCTTGGGATTGCCGGTCGGTGCTTTCGACCCCGCCCTCGAGTACAAGGCGCTCCGCTCGTCCGCGTCGAGCGTCCGGAACAGCTCGAGGCGCTCGGCGAGGCTCAAGGCGCGGCTCTCGGCAGGCAGCGAGCGGGTGAACGCCGAGAAAACCTTGGCATCCGCCTCGCTGAAGGTTTCCGCCGCCTGCTGCAGATCCGACGACGCGGCTTCGGCCAGCGGCGGGAGGGCCTGCCACCGCTCGGTGAGCACGCGGACGCGGGCCAGCTGCAGCTGCCGGCTGCCGCGCCACGCGTAGCAGCCTTCGACGGCGCCGGTTAACTCGGCGCGCACCGCTCTCTTCGTCTCCTGCAGCTTCGCCGTTTCGGCCGCTTCGAGCTTGAACGACCGAAGCCTGCTGAACGCGCAACGCGTTCGCACCAACATTCCGCGGGGGTTCCCGTCTTCTCCCTTTCGTGTCGTGTGCGGTTGACGATTTGCGTTGTTTTGATGCCTTGTAAAGTTGGAAAGTAAACGTTCGCTTGTGAATCCAGGGTTTTCTGCGGTATTTTAGTAGTCAGAAAAAATGCCTACACGGTGTGCTCCAGCATCGGTTGGGGGAGTGAAACTGTGCGGTCGATTTTGCGGGTGTGCCACACCCGCAAATCCAGTGTGCCACACCCGCAAATCCAGTGTGCCACACCCGCAAATCCAGTGTGAAATCCAGTGTGCCACACCCGCAAATCCAGTGTGCCACACCCGCAAATCCAGTGTGCCACACCCGCAAATCCAGTGTGCCACACCCGCAAATCCAGTGTGCCACACCCGCAAATCCAGTGTGCCACACCCGCAAATCCAGTGTGCCACACCCGCAAATCCAGTGTGAAATCCAGTGTGCCACACCCGCAAATCCAGTGTGCCACACCCGCAAATCCAGTGTGCCACACCCGCAAATCCAGTGTGAAATCCAGTGTGCCAGACGCGCAAATCCAGTGTGAAATCCAGTGTCCCACACCCGCAAATCCAGTGTGAAATCCAGTGTGACACCCACAAATGCAGTGTAAATACCAGCCACCCCATTGGAAACTGAGAGCTCTAAAAATGGGCCGATATTTGGAGCACTTTTTAGTAAACTTGTGGGACGGGGTTTGCCATTTGCCTATTTTTGTTGAGCAGCGACACGTCAATGTACACCGCCGGCCTTTCCATTGTGTTTAGTGCATTACGTACAGGGTATCTCAGGAAAACAGTGAAACACACGAAGCATGCCACCCACCAGTGGACCACGAACGCCAGACAATGGCGCTGGCGCCAAGCGGAAGCGCACGGATGCAGCAGACGACAGCGACTCAGACGACGAAGCTACCGCAGCTGGTATTGTCGCAGGTTTCGTTGAGACCTACTTGACGAAAAGGCCTGACGGTGCCTTCCGACTGAGCTGCATGCGCCAGCTGATCGAGAAGGTTACGGGTGTGCAGCTGCACAAGCAGTCATCCCTTTTAATGCGGTGTATTACGGATTACATTCCCGTGGAGAAGCTGCAGGCCAGTCAGGTTAAGGCAAGGAGCTTAGACAAGAGCCTGCCCGCCCAGTACAGAGTGGAGACCAGAACGAACCGCATTCAAGACGTGAGAGTTTTTGGCATCGCCATACGAAAGAAGCCTGTTCCTGCATGGCTGACCGACAGCACTCACACCAAGCATGCGCTGGCGACACGGCTTCAGCAGTCCCTCAAACCTGAATACAGAGGGGCTGACATGCTAAGCTGCTACACCACCATCGCCGAAGCCCCGACGAGTGCCGCTGTCAACGCGCCTGTTGCACGTGTCACATACCCTGTGCTGACACCAGGACCGCAAACGCCAGGGTTCCACGTGACACTCGTCGAAGGAGTTTTTACCCAGGTGCAATACGCGGTTACGGGGCGGACCGTCGCGTTGTGGTGCAAACGGGTTGTGCGAGAGGGGAGTACGCTCGGCTCTGGCACGTACCCCATCCACTACAGCCTCCCAGAGGCAGTCGACGACCAAAAGCCCGTGGCCTGTCGTGCGTTGCATGTGGGGATGTGGGAAGTGAAGGTCCCCCTTGCTGCGCATGGGGCGATAGAGGGTCAGGCCGTGATGAGTGCCGAGATTGAAGCCCAACACCAGGCACTCATGTCAACAGGGCCCAATGCCGACGACATTGAGGTTGAGGATGAGGAGGAGGAACCACCGGCCCAGCTGGTGTTGGGCGCATGCGATCATTTGTAGATCAAAATATCATGTTTCCGTTTAACATTTCTTCGTTATTTCGTCCCGCAAATCAAAAAAGTCTCATGGGTTTCTCTCTCGTTCTATGTCTGCAAAATTAATTATAACCTGCTGACAAGCTTCACATGAATTCATTTTGCCGATCTACCGAGAAAACGACCGAACGAATGGTCGGGCCCCAAGCATCAACGACACTTTGAGCTTGTACTTCGCTTTTGATCGGGCAGCTGTGCGGATTACACCTACACACTGAAGCAGGGCAACAACAGAAATTTCACATCACCCTTATGTCGGCCCTCCTGCACGATGTCGCGTCCACTCTAATAGAAGAGCGTCATACTACTCGTACTTCCTTGAGGAAGCTGGGGCACGTGACCCGCTCCTTCAAACGAAAAGCAGGGAGCAGTCTCGGTACGTCTGTAAAGCGTTGCAGAATAACAGAGCAAGGGGCGCGCACCCTGGTCCGGGAACGGTTGGAGAAGGGGCTGATTGGTGGCTTCCAGTTCTTGGAGGAGGAAGGATGGCGCACCACTGCGACTGTGTCATCTGCGCCACTGTGCGGCGTCCTCTACATGGATGGCTACACAGTGCGCATTCTTTGCGGTCACGGAACGCGCGCGTGAGACTGTCTTTGTCCCTGCTGAACGCAGAGACTGGAGCCTATGTCCCCTCGACTACAGTTGTGGACCGGAAGAAAGGGCCGTTCTACAAGTATGAGAATGAGATTCTCAGCGAGCAGGTCGTGCAGCTACACAAGGCCAGTATAGTGCGAGTTTTGCCATCGCGGGGGGACAAGGTTGTGACAAGTGTTCAGCTGCTCAAGCTCACCGGTGACCACTTCGACCGGTGGCAGAAGTTGCGGGGCTGCGGGGGAAGAGGCCATCGTTGTGCAATCTGCACTGTTCCGGAGCGGGAGTGGAGTGTCCACATGCACCGCTTTCCGCACCAGTCGCTGTCAGCAATGGCACAGGCAGGGTTTTGGTCACGCTTGGGCGAAGTGGCGCCTGCAGCACGGTACGTGTCCCCTGCCCTGCATGACATCGATTGATGACTGGATTTCACACTGGATTTGCGGGTGTACCCACACCCGCCATTTCGACCGCACAGTTCACTCCCCCATCGGGTGCTGGAGCACACCGTGTAGTTGTGCTCAGCTCATCTAATCCCGAGCAAAGCTCCCGCAGGAGCGCGGAACTCCACGAAACAGGAGCAGCCATCTGTTTCAGGTCGACTTGTTTTGGTTGGTGGGCGTCCTGTTTGTCGGGACAAGCAGAGCATGCGGGGGGGGGGGGTGCATGCCAGGCTGATGCCTGAGGCGTGAAGCGTAGGTGTGGGATAGCTGCAGCTGCCGTAGCAGCCTTCGACGGCGCCGGTTTAACTCGGCGCGCACCGCTCTCTTCGTCTCCTGCAGCTTCGCCGTTTCGGCCGCTTCGAGCTTGAACGACCGAAGCCTGCTGAACGCGCAACGCGTTCGCACCAACATTCCGCGGGGGTTCCTGTCTTCTCCCTTTTGTGTCGTGTGCGGTTGACGATTTGCGTTGTTTTGATGCCTTGTAACGTTGGAAAGTAAACGTTCGCTTGTGAAACCAGGGTTTTCTTCGGTAGTTTAGTCGTAGATGTACGCCTGTATGGGCGGAGCCCATATTTGAATACTTCTGACAAATTTTCAAAGTATTAGTAGTAGTAGTAGTAGTAGTATGTGTCATCCTAATCCGGGAACAAGTCAGGGAGAAGAACGGAGCAATCTTTACAAACAAACGAGTGACATAGGGTGGCCGCTTGAGCGGCGCCAATCCGAGCGCACACAGCAGCAGTGACGCGTCGGCAGTATTTGCACTTCAGGATGGGGCTGCCGTCATGAGCGTCGACGGCTAGCGAGTGTCGGCAGAGGGTGCAGTGGTCGGAGCAAGCTTGAACGCGGCAGAGGGTGCAGTGGTCGGTGCCGCCACAAATGAGTTGGTCGATGTACTTCAGCGCATTAACCTTGCGCATGCGCCGCGCAGCCTGCGAGATCACGCACCTCCGGGGGTCGTCCGGACCCGGTCCCACGTGCCTTCATGCCTTTCCGCGTCTTCCGCGGCGGCCGCACGGTTCTCTGCCTGGTGGCCTCCACCACCCGCTGGACCTTCGCGTCCCATGCTACCCTGTCTGCCATCAGCTCCCGGATCTCCTCAGTGGTCTACATGCCGAGGTCGCGTTGGAGCACATCGAGATAAGAAAGCGGAGGTCGACCGCGTTTCTTCTTTCGACGTGTCGTTGCAAGAAGCACGCTCGATGCTGGCTGGTCCGCCCTCAGGCGGTGCCCAGCGAAGCGGTGCCGCTTTCTCTGCAACTCAACTTCGATCCTCGGGAACTGATCCGCAAAAAGGTCATTATTGCTACAGCGCGTTTCGCGACTGTAGACCTTAATGCCTCGAACAAACCGAACTAGACAAGTGTATGCTCCCGTGATCTCAGGAAGCAGGGAAGTGCCAACGATCCAAGTTTCGGCGCCTGACAGAAAGACGGGAACCACGGTGCTTATATACAAAAAAAAGACATAACATTAGGGGGGCTATTTGGGAAAAGGGTGTAGTTCAGCTGCGCGGGTGGAAAAGAGGTAGTATGGAAAGGGCAAAGAAGACGGATGAGGCGTGATGTCGGTTGCTCGCATTCAACGTGCACTTCGACCTTGTGGGGGCGGTCGTTCGGGAGCAAGTGGTGCTGTGCTCAAATACGACGTTTCTGACGACGACGCCGAAGGGTCCCCGGGCAGTACATCCCGCACGCCAGACGGACCTCCGTAGAGAGGGCCTACAAGGCGGCTGGTGGATATCGTTGTGTCACACACTGAACGGGGGTTTCAAGTACGAGGTCGTAGACCGCAAGGGCCACCCCTTTAGTGTGGAGCTGGAAGGAACCCAGACTTCGTGCAACTGCGCTTAGGCACGACTTGTGTCAATACCTTGCGTCCACATATGTCGCGTGCTGGCTTCGATGAACCCGCCAAAGACTCCAGTGACTCTCTTGGGGCCCGAGCAGATTAGATGTGCCCGGTACCGTGAGGCTTACACTCGTGGGGTCGAGCCCCTTGTGCGCAGCTGCTGGGTGAGTGACGACACCCTCCCCGAGACACAGGCGTGAAATAGAAGCTCAGAGTGTCGAAACACGTCAAAGTAGAGATTGAAACTCTCGAGTCGGCGTGTGTGTGTGGGTGTGTGTGTGTGTGTGTGTTACGCCCGAGACTGTCGACGGCTGGATCGCCGTAGATGCGGCGGAGGGCAGCGAGCAGTCCTTCGTGCCGGCAGTCCTTCGCCGCCTGCACGATGACGTCCCGCATGTTGAACGAGTTGTCCAGGAAAATCGACCCGGGCTCCGGCCGCAGCCACGAGTGGACAGTCTGCTCGAAGCTGCCCTTCTTGTCGGACTTGCTCGTCGGCCCTCCAGCGAATGCGGAACCTCGACGACGCGGCCACGTTGAACAGCGCATCAAGTCCGCTGGCGCCGCTGCTGCTCGTCCGCAGAATCGGAGGGGGCTGCAAAAGTGCGGCCGGTGTCGCCAGCGACTCAAGGGTGCACCGCCCCGGCTGGTCTTCACTTTGGCGCATCTTCACTTTAGGCCCGGATCTCGAGTGAAGGTTTTAGACTGTTTCTTGTAGTAAGCTTTAAGGTTTTAAGTAAAAAAATCTTCACTTCATGGATCTTCACTTTGGAGACGAGAAACCAAGATTTTCACTTTTGGAATCAAACAGGATCTCCACTGTGTATCCTGACTAGAATGTTCACCAATTTGTGAAACAGTGCGCTCAGGCACGCCTTACCAATCGACCACGACAGTGCCGCTCGTACTCGAAGGCAGACGGCAACTGCGAAGCCGGTTCGACGAAGGCGAACGCGAAGGCTGACAGCTACCGAGAACAGGTGGAAAAACAGTTCCGAGGGAAGGGTGATGACTGGCCCTTCTGGAGATGCGAACCATGCAAACACGTCCTCGCTGGAAGTACCATGTTCTCAGCTGCTCTCAAGCAACTTGGGCTTAAGTTTGAGGTGGCTACACCTGTACAATAAAGAAGTTGCCAAAAGGCTGCAATCTTCCCCCTTGGGGGGCCAGGCAAGTGTCTCGAAATCGATGAATTCTCTGTCGGACTGCAGAAAAAAGAGGAGGCGGGTGGAGCATTGTTCACGCATGCTCAAGTACTCGATTCACCCAGACGAGTTAGATATGCATGGGCTAACCATGGACAGGACCAATTCACCAAGTGGGTGAGCTCCTGGGTGAGAAGTCAGCAGATAATGCTCAGTTTTGGGGTCAAGTATGCCTTTGCTATTGAAACTGACATATTTTGCTGACATCTGCCAAGAAAAGCTGGGCGGAGACAAGGGGATGACCTGCTGCGCTACTACCGGAATCTTTTGGACGGCAGGCATTCAACTGTGCCGCGCAGGAAGACGACAAGCCGCGGACGAAGATAGACGACCTGGAGATCGGCTCACCGTGGAAAATACTCGACGTTGCTGTTTCGACTCCGAATGGAAGGGAGGAAATATAGAGGTCGGGGGCAAATACAACACAAACACAATCTGATTTGTTCTTCGCTTACACCCACTCCACCGAGGCCTCCCTTCATCCCGCTTTGTTCTTCGTTTACACCACCGTGTGTTGCTTTCTCTCTCAGGACTTTGACCTGTTGTGTTTGTGTGATTTGTCGTGAAGGGGTAGACAAAAAAAAACCCGCATGACCACACGTCCGTTCAACACGTGGTTCGGTAGTTACAGCACTTGGGATCCCTTCTGTTCTTTGTAGGGCAGCATCGTCGAGCATTTCCTTCCAAGCTGGTGCTTATGTAAAACAAACCCGTTGAAGGATTACGGCTTGTTTTACAATGTATTGCAAAGCCTATTCAGCCGTCGGCAGCGTTTTGGTGGCTGATGAGAATTCCCAACCTGAATATGTCACGCCCGTCGCGCCCAACCTCCACGTGCCCCATCAACTGCACCACGGCACCATGTCGGATGCATAGCATTCAGCGAAACCCCAGATGCTTCGATCCACTCGAGCCGGCGCGTGGCTCCCCCATTTTGTTCCCGGCATCATACCGCTTTTGAGTGCTACGCAGCCCGTCGCGAAAGCGAGAGACCCAGTCGCCCAATCCCACTCAGTCCCCTTCGATGTCGGCTCTTAGCCTAAACAGAACGTGAGCTACGCCCAGCATGCTCAAAGGTAATGCCCACCGGTTTCCTTGTTTTGTAGTTTCCGACAAGGCGTGCAGGAAACCCAATACTGCATTTCATACTTCAACATTCTTATATCAGCGGATGTGACCGTGGTATCGGTCACCCTTCGCGATCCAACGCCCAGCATCCATGACGAAGTCCGTGCAGCTGGACGGATTCCGGAAAGCATGCGCTACTTCGAGACACTCAGGTACGTGGACCACGCAGCGATGGGCACTACAAAAGTGGGTCTAGTGGGGCACTACAAAGTGGGTCTAGTGGGGCACTACAAAGTGGGTCTAGTGGGGCACTACAAAAGTGGGTCTAGCGGGGCACTACAAAGTGGGTCTAGGGGGGCACTACAAAGTGGGTCTAGTGGGGCACTACAAAAGTGGGTCTAGCGGGGCACTACAAAGTGGGTCTAGTGGGGCACTACAAAGTGGGTCTAGTGGGGCACTACAAAAGTGGGTCTAGCGGGGCACTACAAAGTGGGTCTAGTGGGGCACTACAAAGTGGGTCTAGTGGGGCACTACAAAGTGGGTCTAGTGGGGCACTACAAAGTGGGTTTAGTGGGGCACTACAAAGTGGGTCTAGTGGGGCACTACAAAGTGGGTCTAGTGGGGCACTACAAAGTGGGTCTAGTGGGGCACTACAAAAGTGGGTCTAGCGGGGCACTACAAAGTGGGTTTAGTGGGGCACTACAAAGTGGGTCTAGTGGGGCACTACAAAGTGGGTCTAGTGGGGCACTACAAAAGTGGGTCTAGCGGGGCACTACAAAGTGGGTTTAGTGGGGCACTACAAAGTGGGTCTAGTGGGGCACTACAAAGTGGGTCTAGTGGGGCACTACAAAGTGGGTCTAGTGGGGCACTACAAAAGTGGGTCTAGCGGGGCACTACAAAGTGGGTTTAGTGGGGCACTACAAAGTGGGTCTAGTGGGGCACTACAAAGTGGGTCTAGTGGGGCACTACAAAAGTGGGTCTAGCGGGGCACTACAAAGTGGGTTTAGTGGGGCACTACAAAGTGGGTCTAGTGGGGCGCTACAAAGTGGGTCTAGTGGGGCACTACAAAGTGGGTCTAGTGGGGCACTACAAAGTGGGTTTAGTGGGGCACTACAAAGTGGGTTTAGTGGGGCACTACAAAGTGGGTCTAGTGGAGCACTACAAAGTGGGTCTAGTGGGGCACTACTCTTGCTGTAGCTTTTCCTCCTGCTTCTGCTCCTCTATCTGCTGCCACCTTTGCCTGGGGCCTGAGTGATGGTGCAGAGCCATTTTTGTGTTTCCGACGATCCCGAATGGACTTACAGATTGGTGTCTTTCGACCTTTTGTATGCTTGTGAAGTTCAGCTTAGTGCGTGCTTGTGGTGATCGGTGGGGTTCCGAGAAAAAAATGTTTTGTGGTATCGTATCTTCGAGCTAGACTTGATCTCGTGCATTAGCCAAGGGCCCATTCTGTTGCTTTCCCGCTGGGCTCCTGATAGCGGACTCGAGCGCAAACGGACAGTATGACTGCTGTGTTGCGGGCCGCAAATTCATATAATATTTGTCTGTAGGATACCTCACTCTGTCCAAAGATGCGCGTGAGGTTGGCTTCGGGTCCGTAGCATAGAATATGTCGTTCATCGCGAGCCGTCAGGACATGATCTGCACTTCCTCGGTGGTAGCAGCCTTCTACGGCGTTTTTTTTCTTTTCCCCGCCGGCTACCAAATTTGGACTGACAGTCCAAATGTGGATATAGAAGCTAATCCCCTGGTATTGGGCCAAACGGGACACGCCACCGCGTGAATGCGCATCCGAGCGTAATGGCGGCATCGGTCGTCAACGAGGACGGGACGGGGTGCGGAGCACTGCGCGTGCGGCGGCAGGGGTCTCCTCGGCTGGTAGAGGTCCAAGGGAGCCTCACCACCACACCAGGACCGGCAGAAGAAGCAGTGGTCTGCTTAGCGCAGACCCGGCCTGTGTCATGATGTGCCGAGGATACTGGGTGTACTGCGGGTATACCCCGCGTCCGGACCGGCCAAGCCCAGGTCGCCGGTCATTGGGGGGGTGCAGTTGTCCCTGTGGTAATTTTTCTGTCACCTCCGGCTTCATCCCTTGAACATGAAGCGAGACCAAAGGATCGTTAGGCCATGCTTTCACACCGAGGATCGGTACTGAAGATCGTGTATCGAGCAAGCTTTTACCCTTATGCTCTACGCGAGATTTCTGTTCCCGCTGAGCTTGCCTTAGGACACCTGCGTTAATGTGTAACAGATGTGCCACTCCCCACCTGACTGGTGTCTCCAAACGAGGATTCGCGAGCCGAAGCCCGTTGGTCGCTGGAAACGGATAAGCTACGGATCCGAAGACTTTTTGTAGCTAATCCAATGATATTATACATCCTCCTCCTACTGCGTATACTGGCTCCGTCTGCTGCTTCGTCTTTACCTTCGCGGATGATGCAAAAATCGAAAGCAGAAAGGTCAGGCAGTGATTCGGTGTGTTTGTCACAATCGTCTGTGGCCAGAAAAATGCGTGGTTGCGCTGAGCTCATCTAATCCCGAGCAACGCCTCGCGCGCATCTTCGGGGCACAGGGGATTACCATCGACGCCTTGACGAAGGCGAAGAAAATGACGTAACACGTTAAGCGCCCGGCGTGTGAAGAGGGTAGGGAAGAGCGCGGTTCCTGAGTGTCTGCAGACAGGACTGCGGTGTGAGTCTGGTTTGTCAGGCGGCTGTTGGTGGCTCGTCACAGCCAGGACCACCCGTGCTACCAGAGCACAGGCAAATCCGTCACGGGGAGAAGGCCCCTGAGCGATCAGTTACAAACTCAGGGCCCCCCCGCCCTGATTGTGACTGCGACTCGCTGGGCGGCACTGACTTGCCTTCTTTTTAGTACTATAGATCTTGCGGGTTGCCCTTCAATGTGTTGTGCAGGCTAAAAAGACGTAGGCAGGCGTGGTTGATCAGAATTCCCTACCTGAATATACACAGGGTAAATACAAGTGGGAAAACGATCACCCGGCACGCACAAACAAAACGTGTTTGCGCTCTGTGAAGTAAGAGCACAGTTGACATGGGGCTGCCGTGTGCAGCACCAGTGGTTGAAGTAACCAAAAGGAAAAGAGTGCGAGGAAGTAATCCTGCGAGCTGAGGGCAGCAAGTCGCGTTACGCGAAGTACCCTACTGGAATGGGGGGATTACAAGAACGTGCTTGGAATGTGTTCAACCACTGATACGGCGGACCATCGTCAGCTCGGAACCTGAGTGTCTCCAGCAGTGGTGCAAGGATGCAACAAGGTAATCCTCAGTGCAAGCCTTTCAGTAACCGACCGATCGCCTGGTGAACGGCGTAGCGTGTGTGAGACTGTCTGCGAAAAGCGTCACTCGCTTCAGTCAGGACCGGCGACATGGGGCGGGATCGTGACCAGAGGATGCGACAGCGGCGACCCCTGCGGCAGCGGCTCCTCGGGGAACTGCGCGCGAGAGTAGGCCCGCGTCCAAGGCCGCGACAGACATGCTGTGTGACCCAACTGCCGCTAGTCTGGAAACTGAAGTACGTTTTTTTCTGACCAGTCGCCCATGTGGATACAATTTCGACGTCGGGAGTCCACGTAACAAAAATCACCGACACCAGCAAGCGGTGCAAGGATTAACTGTTGCACCAAGCTTTTTCAGTATCCGACGGACCAGTCTTCTGTTCGACGTAGCGTTCGAGATTGTCTGCGAAAAGCGTCGCGATGTCGCTCGCTGTGGGGCGACGTGGGGCGTGATCGTGACCAGAGGATGCCGCCACAGCGGCGACCCCTGCGGCAGCGGCTCCTCGGGGAACACGTCGAGGACAGCGCGCGAGAGTAGGCCCGCGTCCAAAGCCGCGACAACAACATTTACGTCGACAACAGTGCCCCGACCGACGTTGATGAAGACATGCTGTGTGATCAAACCCCCAAAAAGCCGCTAGTCTGGGAACTGAAGTGCGTTTTCAGTATCCAACGGCACCCGTCGTTCATGTGTGGATACAATTTCGACGTAGGGAAAAGAACCAAGCCAGTCTAGTGACGGCACACGACTTCAAGTCAGTGCAAGTTTTTTCCGTATCCGACTGACCAGTCGCCAACAGCCGCTAGCTTGGAAATTGAAGTGTGTTTCCAGTATCCAACGGACCGTCCAGTGTGGATACAATTGCGACGCAGGGAGCAGAACCAAGTCAGTCCACTAGTCGCTGCAACCTTTTTCAGTATACGACGGACCAGTCGACGACATGGTGCACGGGCTTCTGTTCGACGTAGCGTTCGAGATTGACTGCGAAAAGCGTCGCGATGTCGCTCGCTGTGGTCAGTGCGGCGACGTGGGGCGTGACCGTGACCAGAGGATGCCGCCACAGTGGCGACCCCTGCGGCAGCGGCTCCTCGGGGAACACGTCGAGGACGACGCGCGAGAGTAGGCCCGCGTCCAAAAGCCGCGACAACAACATTTTTTCGTCGCCGACCGACGGTGATGAAGACACGCTGTGTGATCAAACCCCCAAAAAGCCGCTAGTCTGGGAACTGAAGTGCGTTTCCAGTATCCAACGGCACCCGTTGTTCATGTGCGGATACAATTTCGACGGAGGGAAAAGAACCAAGCCAGTCCAGTGACGCGCACACGACTTCAAGTCAGTGTAAGTTTTTTCCGTATCCGACTGACCAGTCGCCAACAGCCGCTAGCCTGGAAATTGAAGTGCGTTTCCAGTATCCAACGGACCAGTCGTCCAGCGTGGGATACAATTGCGACGCAGGGAGCAGAACCAAGTCAGTCCACTAGTCGGTGCAACCTTTTTCAGTATCCGACGGACCAGTCGACGACATGGTGCACGGGCTTCTGTTCGACGTACCGCTCGAGATTGTCTGCGAAAAGCGTCGCGATGTCGCTCGCTGTGGTCAGTGCGGCGACGTGGGGCGTGACCGTGACCAGAGGATGCCGCCACAGCGGCGACCCCTGCGGCAGCGGCTCCTCGGGGAACACGTCGAGGACGGCGCGCGAGAGCAGGCCCGCGTCCAAAGCCGCGACGACGACGTTTTCGTCGACAACAGAGCCCCGGCCGACGTTGATGAAGACGGGCGGCCCCTCTCCCCGGCGCGCGGCGCCGGCGGCCCCTGCTTGGAGCAGCTCCAAGGTGACGAACTGCCGGGTGGCCTCCGTCTCCGGCAGCAGGTTGACGACGTAGTCGCTCGCTTCGAACACCTGCTCGGCCGTTTGCGTCGCGGCGAAGGGCGGCGCCGGCGCGCCGGGATCCCTCGGGCGGCGGGTCAGGCCTATCGTCTGCATGCCGAATACCCGCGCAGTCTCGCACACCTTCGCGCCGATCGCCCCACAGCCCAATACACCGAGAGTCAGGTCTGACAGCCTGCGGTATTTTTTTGTGTCTAACAAATGCAATTTGTCAAGAACAAAAACAGATCGATGGCAGCGTACTATCCTCACTCCCGTTAGATGAACAAAACAGGTTTGAAGGAAGTGCGCACAAACAAAGTAAGCGCCAGAATCTGCCAGATCCGTTTTTTTAGAGTTAAGGTTTGTGAGAATCCCGGATTCTGGAGTCTCCGGGTGACCTTTTTCGTGTTTGCCAACAATCGAACCGAGGTTGATGTGCAGTCTGGTGCCTTTCGACGTTTTTGGCGTTCTTAAGAAACTCAATTCTTCAAGACGCGTACTATTACCTTGCAGCTGCTCCAAGCAGGGGCCGCCGGCGCCGCGCGCCGGGGGGTGGAACCTTTTAAGGGTAGATACTTTCAAAAAAGCAAGAACGCCGGGCATGACAAGCAAAGTGAGAGCGCGTGCTGAAAAAGTCTAACAGTCGGCAATGGGCAACAAAGACGCACGCACCCACAAACACACGCGCTGTGAATACTACAGATGATGTACCTACAAGTATACGATACTTCCTTTCGAGGACCGCAGCCCAATACACCGAGTGTCAGGTCTGACAGCCTGCGGAATTCTTTTTTACATAAGCGCCGGCTTAAAAGGAAATGCTCGACGATGCTGCCCGACAAAGAACAGAAGGGATCCCAAGTGCTGCAACTACCGAACCACGTGTTGAACGGACTTGAGGGCATGCGGGTCTACCCCTACACGACAAATCACACAAACACAACAGGTCAAAAGTCCTGAGTGAGAAAACAACACACGGTGGTGTAAGCGAAGAACAAATCAGATTGTGTTTGTATTGGATTTGTCCCTTACCTCTATATTTCCCCCCTTCCATTCGGAGTCGAAGCAGCTACGTCGAGTATTTTTAGAGTTGAGGTTTTGTGAGAATCCGGGATTCTGGTGACCTTTTTCGTGTTTGCCGACAATCAAACCGAGGTTGATGTGCAGTCTGGTGCCTTTCGACGTTCTTGGCGTTCTTAAGAAACACAATACGTACTATCCTCGAAAGGAAGTATCGTATACTTGTAGGTACATCATCTGTAGTATTAACAGCGCGTGTGTTTGTGGGTGCGTGCGTCTTTGTTGCCCATTGCGACTATTAGACTTTTTCAGCACGCGCCGTAGACCTGCGAGGCATGGCAGACCTGGCGTGGTCGAGGCCACGCTCACGCCAGAGAATGTGCGCGAACACGTACTCGGATATCGCCCGTCCGAACATGCCGTCCGCGCGGGTGAGGACGAACTCCCGGTTGCACGCGGTGCCCAGGAACATAGAGTTCACGCCGGCCCACGGCGCACCGACCGCCCCCGCGGCTCGTCAATGACGGCTTTCGCAAGGTTCGGATCGGCGAGGAGAAGAGTGAAAGTTCGCTTGGGGATCCGGAGTTTTAAGGTCTCCAGGTGCCCATCGTCGTAAGGGGTCCTTTAGGTATCGTATACCAGTATGCATGTCGCATCTGTGGCAGCATCAGTGCGTGTACGTGTGTCTTACTTTCTCTTGCCTTCCTGACTATTGCCGCGAAGCAAAATATTGTCACAGACTACTTGCATTCTAACCTAAACTATTGCCGACTATTCGACTTTTTGACAATGACAAGAAAAAATGATGAAAACGTCCTGCCTATCGCCGACGATTCAACTTTTTCAAACTTGACAAGAAATGTGTAGTTTTGTTTTATTCTTTTACTTGTGGAAAACGATGGAAACGTTCCTACCTGCGGAGTGTCCTGAAGTGTGCCGTGTCGCCGTAGACCTGCGAGGCTTGGCAGCTCCTGGCGTGGTCGAGGCCACGCTCACGCCAGAGAATGTGCGTGAACACGTACTCGGACATCGCCCGTCCGAACATGCCGTCCGCGCGGGTGAGGACGAACTCCCGGTTGCACACTGCCGCGGGGCCCAGGAACATAGAGTTCACGCCGGCCCACGTGCTTTGCACCCAGCGCACCGACCGCCCCCGCGGCTCGTCAATGACGGCTTTCGCAAGGTTCGGATCGGCGAGGAGAAGAGTGAAAGTTCGCTTGGGGATCCGGAGTTTTTAAGGTCTCCGGGTGCCCATCGTCGTAAGGGGTCCTTTAGGTATCGTATACTAGTATGCATGTCGTATCTGTGGCAGCATCAGTGCGTGTGCGTGTGTCTTGCTTTTCCTGACTATTGCCGCGAAGCAAAATATTGCCACAGATTACTTGCATTCTAACCTAAACTATCGCAGACTATTCGACTTTTTGACAATGACAAGAAAAAATGATGAAAACGTCCTGCTTATCGCCGACGATTCAACTTTTTCAATCTGACAAGAAAACGATGGAAACGTTCCTACCTGCGGAGTGTCCTGAAGTGTGCCGTGTCGCCGTAGACCTGCGAGGCTTGGCAGCTCCTGGCGTGGTCGAGGCCACGCTCACGCCAGAGAATGTGCGCGAACACGTACTCGGACATCGCCCGTCCGAACATGCCGTCCGCGCGGGTGAGGACGAACTCCCGGTTGCACACTGCCGCGGGGCCCAGGAACATAGAGTTCACGCCGGCCCACGTGCTTTGCACCCAGCGCACCGACCGCCCCCGCGGCTCGTCGACGACGGCCTTCGCAAGGTTCGGATCTGCGAGGAGCACCTCCGCATCGTCGTCCCCGTCCGCGACCAAGCGGACACGGCCGCACAGCCCCCGCTCCGCCAGCAGCCGGCGCACGTGCTCGGGCAGCCCGACGATGGCGCTGCGGATGAGCACTTTCTTCGGCTCCATGCGCCCTCGCGGCGGTGGGACCCCCACCACCCCCCCTTCCCGTTGTGTCTAACAGATGCAATTTGTCAACAACGGAAACCGGTCGGTGTCCCAACAAGCCAGGTTTGAAGGAAGTGCGCTTGGGATCCGGGGCTTTAAGGTCTCCGGGAAACCGACTTACCAATTCGACGTTTCTAATAACGACCAACGCGGATTGGTTGCCGTAAGAAAGTGATGCAAACGTCCCTACGTGCCAGTCCGGCTTGTTTTGTGGCCCCTTGTTCGGTTCCTCTACAAATTCTGAAGGGAAATTGCACTGGGGCGGTGCTTTTCTTTCCTGTTGTCACATTTTCGCGGCCATTTATGAGCCTGCACCAGAATCCGAGGACTTCTTCAGGAGTTACGGAACGTTTTGAGGGCACCTAGGTAGTGCGAGGCTTGGCAGCTCCTGGCGTGGTCGAGCCCGTACGAGTATGTACTCGGACATCGCCCGTCCGAACATGCCGTCCGCGCGGGTGAGGACGAACTCCCGGTTGCACACTGTTACGCACCGTTTGGTTGCTGTATGAAAGTGATGCAAACATCCCTCGTGCTAGTCGGGCTAGTTTTGCGGCCCCTTGCTCGGTTGCAATTGCACTCTGGCGGTGGTTTTTCTTTTTGGTATCACATTTCGCGGCCATTTTATGAGCCTGCACCAGCATCTGAGCGCTTCTATTCGAGTTTCAGAGCGTTTGAGGGCACCTAGGTAGGGCGAGGCTTGGCAGCCATAGAGTTCACGCCGCCCACGTGCTTCCCCCGCGGCTCGTCGATGACGGCCTTCGCAAGGTTCAGGTCTGCGAGGAGCCCCTCCGCATCATCGTCCCCGTCGGCGACCAAGCGGACACGGCCGCCAGCAGCCGGCGCAGCCCGACGATGGCGCTGCGGATGAGCACTTTTTTGGCCCGGGTGGGACGGGGGTGTTGGAGTTCCGCCTTCCTTTTTAGAGTTAACCACTTAAGGACGGAGGGGGGCAGGGTTAATTTGGGAAAAGGGGTGGCTCCATTCGCCAATCTCAGGTATCCGGTGGAGCTCGGAGCAGGATTTCTGCCCGGGTGAAGGACGCATTTCAAAGATTTGTGTCGGATCTTTCCCGATCCAGCAAACAGCGACCACTTTCGACCATTATTTGGCCTCTCGCCCGCGAACGTGACACCCGCGAACTCTCGTGAGTTAACTACCTCTACAGTGGTAGTTCGTCCGGAAGTGGTTAAAGCTTTTGTGTCCAATAAATGCAACGTCGATCGATGGCAGCGTACTGCTATCGTTCCAGTTAGTTTGGGTTAGAATGCAAAGAATCTGTGGCGATATTCTGCATCGACGACGGCGCGGTTATCTCTTCGCACGTGATGTGTCATGCTTTTGCCTCTTCAGCTCGTCTTGATCGTCGCGCTCAGGTGCGCGTTTGGTGCTGCGCTTCCTCTTCGATTGCTCGTCCAGGTGCATCGGTTGCGCGTCGCTGGTTGCTTCCTTACGGCGGCGCTTGGGCGGTGACCGTGTCGTCTTCTGTGGTGTTGCCGAGGTTCATCGTCGCTGGTTGCTTCCTTACGGCGGCGCTTGGGCGGTGACCGTGTCGTCTTCTGTGGTGTTGCCGAGGTTCATCGTCGCTGGTTGCTTCCTTACGGCGGCGCTTGGGCGGTGACCGTGTCGTCTTCTGTGGTGTTGCCGAGGTTCATCGTCGCTGGTTGCTTCCTTACGGCGGCGCTTGGGCGGTGACCGTGTCGTCTTCCGCGGTGTTGCCGAGGTTGATCGTCGCTTCGTCGTCTTCGCTCTCGAGATTGGGGTTCGCTCCTCGTCCTCAGCTGCTTTCGGAAGCACCAGTACCACGCTGGCGCGCTTCGTTTGCTTCGGCGGAGTTCCCGTTAGATGAACAACTTGGCAACGACAAACGCGTTTGGTTGCCGTAAGAAATTGATGCAAACCCCCCTAGCGTGCTTGCCGGAGTTGTTGTGTGGGCCTTGTGTTCGGTTCCTCTACAATTCCTGAAGGGAAGCCTTGTCCGCAGGCTCACCCCTGGTAGCCAGCGCTGGTATGGGCACCAGTGTTTTCCTTGCCCGATGACTCTCGAACCGAGATTAATGCCCGACGTGGACAAGCCGCATCTTCGGTCTTGTCTTCTGGTCCATTGTTTTAGAGTTGAACTTCGCTTGAAATTCCGGGGGTTTAGGGTCTCCGTGTGACCGTTCATGAATGGGTTCTCTTAGAGCAAGAAAGGGCTATATGGCTACGGGTTGTATATTTGGTGCACGCTTTCGTTATGGGCTATGGCTAGCCATGTCCGGGACTGTTTGTGACCGACACCAAGTACATTCCTTCGTGGAGTGTAGTCTTGGGCCCCCCACGTTCTGCAGGGGTTGCCTTGTAGCCCGTTTTCTAGGTATAGCATGCACGCAACAGTTGCTTGCGTGCCTTTTCCGCAAGCTCGCCCCTTGGCACAAGCAAGCAACACTAGCGAGAACCCCGAGACTTCAACGGAGAACGGTAGGTTGGTGGTGGCTGTTGTGCATTCCAAGAGTTCTGTGTCTTTTCATTTTTTTCCTTTTCTTTTTGCCGTTCTTTTTTTGCTGATTTGCGGGGGTGAGAAGGAAAGTGTTCGGTGCCATGTGTATTTGTGTGGGTGGGGATGAGAAGGCATTGCGAGCTTTCAGTCAAAGCTGGTGGTTCGGGATCTGGGAATTGGGAACGCGCACGGTGCGCTAGTCAGCGTTGGACAAGCGGGCATGTCTGGTTGGTGCAGTATCATTGCCGTGTGTGTGTGTGTGTGTGTGTGTGCTTGTGTCTTTGTTGCCTATTGCCGAGGATTCGACTTATGTTAGAGCGCGCCCTCATTTCCTGTGTGCCTCTTTTAGAGTTAAGTTCGCTTGAAATTCCGGGGGTTTAGGGTCTTCGTGTGACCTTTGTTTTCACCATGGTTGATTTTGCAGGTAATGCTGGTTGTCCGTTACTCCGTTTCGCAGCGCAAGACCCGAACTCTAGAAACATGTCCTGCTGACTAGTGCGCCGTGGAATGTAGGGAAGGGGGGGCGAGAATAGTCGAGCCACGACTCTTGGGGAAAAGACTGTTTCTATTTTTTTTTACCATTTGCTTGTCTAGGTTAGGAAGAGCCAACAACCGAAGGATTGAAATACTCGACGTAGCTGCTTTACGTCCGTTCAACGTGGTTCGGTAGTTACAGCACTCGGGATCCGTTCAATTCTTTGTCTGGCAGCTTCGTCGAGCATTTCCTTTCAAGCTGGCCCTTATGTAAAAAAAAGCGGGGGTGGTGTGTAGGGAAGGCAACAATCGCTATACTTGGCCGCCACAAGCCAGTTCTCCATGTTGTGACATTAGGATCCAGGGGTTTGAAGCCTCCGGGGACCCCCCCTGTTGGCATCGTATATTGTACGTGTGTGTGTGTGTGTGTGTGTGTGTGTGTGTGTGTGTGTGTGTGTGTGTGTGTGTGTGTGTGTGTGTGTGTGTGTGTGTGTGTGTGTGTGTGTGTGTGTGTGTGTGTGTGTGTGTGTGTGTGTGTGTGTGTGTGTGTGTGTGTGTGTGTGTGTGTGTGTGTGTGTGTGTGTGTGTGTGTGTGTGTGTGTGTGTGTGTGTGTGTGTGTGTGTGTGTGTGTGTGTGTGTGTGTGTGTGTGTGTGTGTGTGTGTGTGTGTGTGTGTGTGTGTGTGTGTGTGTGTGTGTGTGTGTGTGTGTGTGTGTGTGTGTGTGTGTGTGTGTGTGTGTGTGTGTGTGTGTGTGTGTGTGTGGTGTGTGTGTGTGTGTGTGTGTGTGTGTGTGTGTGTGTGTGTGTGTGTGTGTGTGTGTGTGGGTGTGGGTGTGGCTTTGTTGCCTGTTGCCGACGATTCGACCTTCTTTAGAGAGCTCTCGATTTCTATCACGACTTCATCCTGTCGAGGGACTGTTGTGCTCAGTCGTCCCGAGCAGCTCAGCATGAAGATATCATGCAGGGTCGAAACCTTATGTCTTTTTGGTAAACGCTGCCGCGGAGCCGATGGCCCCCAAGGAAGAAAATTGGGGGAAAAAAAATTGCTCAACTTCATCAAAAATAACCGCAGTTTTTAGCGTTATTTAGGATTTTTGTTCCAATTTTTTCTTATTTTATTTTTGAAACCCCCCATTTTTTTCCGGAAAAAATGGGTGGCCATTTTTTTTGGGTCTAAATCCCTGTTACCAAAAAGACACAAATTTTTGACCCTGCGTCGTCCCGGGCAGCTCAGCATGAAAATATGCCATTTGTTGCTGGGTTCCGGGGTGCTCGGCAGTCGCAGCAAGAGCAGCAGCGGCATCAGCAGAACCAAACTAGGAACCAAAAACATTGGGAGGAGGGAAGTGGGTAGGGGAAAATGGCTATTGGTTGTCTCTTGTGTGTCGGCTTTGTCCTATCTTTGAAGGGTTGAAAGGAAGCTGCACTTTGCAACGCGAGAGTACCCGTCGTAGCCAGTTCCCAGCAAGATCCCCAGAAAGCCCTTCTTCTATCCGGGACCTTACAAAAGTGCACACCAAAAATTCCACAAAATGTTTTGTAGGGTCCCACGCTTCCCTCTCCCCGCTATTATACTCCGCCAAAATGCGCGCAATTCCTTCCCCCTGGCGTTTGATGCTGGCATCAAGTCTTTTGCGAGGAATGTGCGTAGTTTTGCTTTGTGTTGCCTACAATCAACCTTGGGTTGATGCGCAGTCTGGTGTCTTTCTTTAGAGTGAAAGTTCGCTTGAAACTCCGGGGTTTTAAAGTCTCCGGGTGACCTTCGTCGTTAAGGGAAGATATTATTTGTGCTCTGAGTGTCGTAAGAGTGGTGGTTACACGAGGTAAGAGGATCGGTGGGTACCTTGGTTGTTGGTCATTGGTGGTTTCGGCCATTGTCCACATACCTTACTTACGGTAGGCCCTCCTTTTTGTTTGTGTTGCCGACAATCAACCGGGGTTGATGTACTCGTCTGGTGTCTTTCGACGTTTCTTGTTTTGTGTTACCGTCGATCCCGAAGGACGATCAGTTCGGTGTTTTTTTTTTTTTTTGTTGTTTTTTGTGTTTCCGACGATCCCGTGGGACGTACAGATTGGTGTCTTTCGACCTTTGTTTGTTTGTGAGGTTCAGCTTGGTGCGTGTGGTCGGTGGGCGGGGGGGTTGGTTTTTTTTTTTTTTTTTCTCGTTTGCGGTTCGTTTTCCTAGCGTCTTCGCATGTCTTTCACCAAAATTTGGTGACAGGGTTTCTTTCTTTTTCCGTATGGTAATTTTTGGACTCTGTGGTAGGGAAGGCAGAAGCAGGGCGGAGGATGTGTAAATGAGGGAGGAGAAGGATTGTAAAATCGTTTGGTTATTTTGTGTTGCCGTCCTTTTCTTCTTTTTCCCTCCCGACGAAGCCTGCTACACGGGAGCCAAGCTTCATGTGTTCGGCGGTACTGCAGAGCCACGCCTACGGGTCAAGTGGCTACCGATTACCCAAACTAAAGCATCAAGGCGTGGCGCACCTTGGGGCTTGGCGCTTTTGCGCTTCACACAAGCTCGTCGAGACGGTCAGCCACAGGACAGAGCGGACGGGTTGTAGCACTGTAATGCCTCCGACTCAAGCCTTGCAAGCTGTGGTTGACCGTCACGTTCCTGGACCAGGAGCGGCCTTGTTCTTCTTCTTTCTTCTTCCCTCCCGACGACAGCAAGTGTCAGATTTCTTTAGGCAGGTTCACTCTACCGGCGAAGTTGTTTGGGTTAGCGGTTCGTTTTTTTTTTTTTGACTGTCTTCTTGTAGTAAGCGGTCGGTTTTTTGAAGTCTCCGTTTGACTTGTGAGGCGGGAGGGAAAGGGGGGGGGTTTCCTGGTGCTGTTAGAGCAGGGCCTGGGCAGTGTGTTTTCATTCCTTTTCGGTCTTTGTGTCGCTTTTACTTTACTGTTTACTGTCACATGTGGTTGCGCATCCGTGTAACTTCGTTTTTAGCGTATGTGACCGACACCAGGTCCACTGCGTTGTGCAAGTGGTCCTGGGCCCCCCACGTCCTACACGTTGAGCTTTGAGTTCTTTAAAGTGCAAATGCCATCAAGGCAGGCGAGCACTGTTCACGGGCTAGTGTTACTTTTTGACGTCGTCCGTCGGGAGAGTCAACGATGATGAGGATGAGGTCAAACTGGTCATTTCCAAGTCGAGTTCTATTCCCGCTCACTCTCGGACTTTCCGGGTCGTTTTGGCTGTTTCCGGGTCGACGATGGGGAAGAAGTCAGGCATTCCATTTTCGTGATCGAGCGTAGAGTTATTCGTGGCCCGCGATCGCTTCGATCTTCGTGGCTTCCCTGTCGGGGATGCGAGCTTCGAGGACTCCTGCTGCAGGGGTCGCTTCCGCCCCCTTCTGGGGGGCGCGTCTCTGAGCTCGCTGGCTGGCGTGCGAGGAGAGGTTGTTTGTTTCGTTGAGCTTTGAGTTCTTTAAAGTGCAAGTGCCATCAAGGCAGGCGAGCACTGTTCACGGGCTAGTGTTACTTTTTGACGTCGTCCGTTGGTCAAACTGGTCATTTGTCATTTCCAAGTCGAGTTCTATTCCCGCTCACTCTCGGACTTTCCGGGTCGTTTTGGCTGTTCCCGGGTCGACGATGGGGAAGAAGTCAGGCATTCCATTTTCGTGATCGAGCGAAGAGTTATTCGTGGCCTGCCGCGATCACTTCGATCTTCGTGGCTTCAATGTCGGGGATGCAAGCTTCGAATTCCGCCCCCTTCTGGGGGGCGGGAGAGGTGGTTTGTTTCGTTGAGCTTTGAGCTCTTTAAAGCGCAAGTGCCATCAAGGCAGGCGAGCACCATTTTGAGCTGGTTTTAGAGTGAAAGTTCGCTTGAAACTCCGGGGTTTTAAAGTCTCCGGGTGACCTTCGTCGTTATGGGAAGATAATAGGGTCTCGTTTATCCGGCCATCCGGCCAAAGTGGCTGATCCTTAACAAGAAGGCTGCCCCCCTCCCCCTTAGCACTAATAAAACATTTTTTGAAGTCATCCCATAAAGGGGGGGGGGAAATGTTTCTTGGGTTTGAAGAGCGCGTGGTGCTTGCACCACTGAGGCCAGGTTATTTAACCGCGGATTTAGTGAAGGATTGTTCAGGAAACGGTCGCGAGCGAAACCCGACCAGGTAACGACCATTTCACTGTCTTCTTTGTTTTGTGATGCGAACATCACGAGGTGCTGTCCGAAGACACCGCCCACGTGAGCACTGTTAAGCAGCGGTTGCCAGATACTCCCGTAGCACCTATTCACGGGTTTGCAGGGGTAAAAAGGAAGCCCGGGTTGGGGAGGGTGGTGGGTTTGGTGCGTCGTATTCTTCTTTTTTTGTTCTTTCTCGGTTCTGGTGGTGCTGCTCCTTCCTTCTCGTCCGGGGGGGGGGGGGGGGGGGCGAATAACAACAGTTATTTGACACATGTCTGGTTGTCTAAAAGCACTACCACTATTTGATCCTGCTACTGTTCGGCTACTCGGAACTTTTTTACTATTCGACAAATCGAATACTAACACAGGTGTTATTATTCGACCCCCCCCCTTATGTATGCCGGCCCCGAAACACTGTCTGTGTGGGCCCAAAACGGCCCTAAACGGTTTTTGGCGGGTAAAGTGAAGGTAAAGGGGCCTCAGAAGGCCCACAAGCGGGCCCAGATAGGGTTTCGGGGCCAGTAAGGGGTGACGTCGAAAAGTATTTTATTAGTGCAAAGGGGAGGGGGGGGGTTTGGCATCGTCTCAAATGACGAGGGATATCGACCGAGTACTTTTTTTCTTCTAGCTTGTTTCTGGAGGAAAAAAAAAAGACAACGTCACTTACCAAGGAGGGTGCCCTTCACCTTATCGCTGGCAAGGGACAGGTGAATCGGTGTATCCTCTGCGGCAGTGGAGGTGGTGGGGGGGAGAGGAAAGGCAAAAAAACGTGCAAGAAATGGTTATGTGTGCTCAATGCCAAACCCTGCGCCGTGGTTCAGCCGGTTCAACCACGGACACACCAGGTGGACCATCTACTAGCGTGAAAATACTCGACGTAGCTGCTTCGACTCCGAATGGAAGGGAGGAAATAATATATTATAGAGGTAGAGGGGAAAATACAAGGGTAATATACAGATATATGCGCACTTTATTGTTTTTTTGCAAATATATGCATGTTCGTACAAACATGCATATATTTGCAAAAAAACTTAAGTTTTTTTGCAAATATGGGTCGATTTAAAAAAGGGGGGGGGGGTTCACTTCTGGTCGGGTTTCTTGCTTTCCGTTGATGTTCACACAGCTCAGACACAAGGAATCATCCCAGAAAGTTGTTTTAGGAGGTTTTCTGACCATGAACTTGTTTTCTGACCATGAACTTGGAGAAGCCATCAACAAAACATGAAAATAGCCCCCAAGATGGTGAATTCACCCCATTTTCAATCATTCTGGGGCAACTGTGGTGTGTTGCTGTGCAATGCCTTTTTATCGCTGCTCCACTGGAAGAACCCCCGGAATGCCTTGGAAACCCCCCAGAACACTCTGGAAGAACCCCAGAACACCTTGGAAGACCCCCAAACTACCTTGAAAGACCCCCAGAACACCTTGGCAGAACACCTTCAAGCCCCCCGGAAAACCCCTGGCGCACGTTGGCAGACCCTCAAACCACCTAACGAGACCTCTTGAACACCTTGGAACCCCTGGAGCACCTTAAAAACTCCCCCACAACACATTGGAAGACCCCCAGGACACCTTCCGAGGTGTTCTGAAGGTCGTCCAAGGTGTGCCGGGGGTCTTCCAAAGTGTCCAGGGGGTCATCCAAAGTGTCCTGGGGGGTTTTCCAAGGTGCTCTGGGTGTTTCCAAGGTTGTCAGGGGGTCTTCCAAGGTGTTCTGAGGAGTTTCCAAGGTGTTCTGGAGGGTTTTCAAGGTGTTCAGGGGGGGTTCTAGGGTATTCTGGGGGGTTTCAAGGTGTTCTCGGGGTTTCCAAGGTGTCTGGGGGCTTAGCAAGGAGTTCTGCCAAGGTGTTCTGGGTACTTCTAAGGTGTGCTACAGGTCTTCCAGGGTTGGGTGGGGTCGACCAAGGTGCTCTGGTGGTCTTTCAGGGTATCCTGGGAGCTTTCCAAGGTGTTCTGGGGGGTTCCAAGGTGTTCAAGAGGTGTTTTGAGGGTCTGCCAACGTGTGCCAGGGGTTTTCCTATGTCCTCTGGGGGCCTTGAAGGTGTTCTGCCAAGGTGTTCTGGGGGTCTTTCAAGGTAGTTTGGGGTATTCCAAGGTGTTCTGGGGTTCTTCCAGAGTGTTCTGGGGTTCTTCCAGAGTGTTCTGGGGGGTTCTCAAGGCGCTCTGGGGTGGAGCGGCGACAAAAAAGCATTGCACAGCAGTCACACCACAGTTGCCCCAAAATGATTGAAAATAGGGTGAATTCACCATGGGCTGTTTTCATGTTTTGTTGATGGCTTCTCCAAGTTTATGGCCAGAAAACCTCCTAAAACAACTTTCTGGGACGATTCCTTGTGTCTGAGCTGGGTGAACATCAACGGAAAGCAAAAAACCCGACCAGAAGTGAACCCCCCCCCCCCCCCCCCCCCCTTTTTTAAATCGACCCATATATGCATGTTTTTTTGCAAATATATGCATATGCATATATTTGCAAAAAATACAATACAAACACAATCTGATTTGTTCTTCGCTTACACCACCGTGTGTTGTTTTCTCCCTCAGGACTTTGACCGGTTGTGTTTGTGTGATTTTGTCGTGTAGGGGTAGACCCGCATGACCTCACTCCGTTCAACACGTGGTTCGGTAGTTACAGCACTTGGGATCCCTTCGGTTCTTTGTCTGGCAGTTTTTGTCAAGCATTTCCTTCCAAGCTGGCGCTTATGTAAAACAACTGGGTAGTTTGATTGTAAGGCGAATGCTCGTAGCTCGCCCCAGTCAGGACCACCCGTGCTACGAGAGCTCAGGCGAATCCGTCGCGGGGAGAAGGCTCGCACACGGTGGAATCCAGCCTCAGAGGCTGGAGTTGAAGAGAGGGTCACCCCTCCTCGAAAAAGACAGGCGCTTCGTTTTGTTTGTGCGTGCCGGTTGATCGTTTTCCCGCTTGTATTTAACCTGTGTGTATTCAGGTAAGGAATTCTGATCAACCACCAAAACACGCTGCCTACGTCTTTTTAGCCTGCACAATACATTGAAGGGCAACCCACAAGATTGTTAGTACTAAAAAGCGGGTGTACAAAAACTCCACCCACCCAGTACGTGTTAGCCTTAAAAGAACCATTCGACGAGAGAGACACCCGGAGACTCTAAAATATCGGATTCTCAAGCGAACTAAAGGGGGGGGGGGGGGGTCGACCCCCCCTTTATAACTCTAAAAAGGGTGTGCCTCACGCCCGCTTTGTTAACTCCAGATCGTAGCTCCAGCTTCTGAAGCTGGACTGCATCGTGCGTGTGTGTGTGTGTGTGTGTGTGTACAACAGCGGTGGAGAGGGGAAGGTTGGAGGGCATATCCACGGGGGGCAGGACAAGGCGAACACCCGCGAAAACAATCGTGAACGAGCTTGCTGCGAAGGTGCCATACCGGGGAGGAAATTGGGACAGATGGGACACGGGAGAACAGCAAACTGAACCCTGCGGGTGCTCGCACGACCCCAGCCCGCTCCTCACACAATTGCGTCGGCGCAGCGCTCGGTTGAGGAAGACATGTCTTAGTTGCCTACCAGTCGTTGGTAGCGCCAGGACGTTGCGGAGAGAGCTTGACAATCAACCAGTCTCGACGTACGCCTCCTTGCAACCGCTGGCTGTCTGTCGGAAATTGGCTTGCAGCCGAATGCCTCGTCACGCCCGAAAGCCCTGCTTAAGGAAGCAACCGCTTTAGGGTGGGTTAGTCCTGGCACTCGTTGCCGTTGAGGGAAAAAGAGGAAAAAGAAGAGAGGGAGAAAAAAAACTCAGGTGGGGCAGCCTCGCCTGAGAACTTTCGCCTCAGAAATAAACAGGGCGGGTGGTGGTCTGCCTCTCACGTGACGAGGCAACATTCTGCAAACAACTGCCTTTCGTGCCACTCGGGGAAGGGAGGAAAGGTTATGTTTCGCAAGGAGGAAAAATACTCGACGTTGCTGCTTCGACTCCGAATGGAAGGGAGGAAATATAGAGGTAAGGGGCAAATACAATACAAACACAAGCTGATTTGTTCTTCGCTAACACCACCGTGCGTTGCTTTCTCACTCAGGACTTTTGACCTTTTGTGTTTGTGTGATTTGTCGTGTAGGGGTAGACCCGCATGACCTAACGTAACGTCCGTTCAACACGTGGTTCGGTAGTTACAGCACTTGGGATCCCTGCTCTTTGTCGGGCAGCATCGTCGAGCATTTCCTTTCAAGCTGGCGCTTATGTAAAAAGAAAAGGAGAAGGCATGTTAAACGGGTTGTGCCAAGGCTTCTCTGTGCATTCGCGCAGACGTCTGTTGCAATTCCTCGGGGAGCTTAATCGTTGCTTCTATCGTTTTTTTTTTTCCGGACTTAAACCATAAGGGAAGCACTTAAGTGGGGAAAATATATAACGGAAGCTGCTTCCGCTATATATTTTTTCCAGCTTCCGTTATATAATTTCCAGCTTCCGTTATATATATTTTCCAGCTTCCGTTACATATTTTCCAGCTTCCGTTATATATTTTCCAGCTTCCGTTATATATTTTCCAGCTTCCGTTACATATATTTTTGTTCCGATAATTGGAGTGTTTCTATAAGTCACCACCCAGAAATGCGGGCCTGAAGTCACCGGGAAAGTGGCAGAAGCACAATCAGCACTCCTGTGACTCCACACTGCAGCTGTCGGGTTTCGAGCTTGTCGCTGCAAGAGCAGACTTCTGCGGCAGGGTCGTCTATCGTTGTCGGGGAATAATATCCTAGTCTACCTCCCGACCTACTTCGTCCCTCGTCCGGTATGACTTGTCTGAGTGTTCGATACAGCCCGAGCAGGCTTTGACGTCGAACACTGGCCCAAGCACTTTCAATCCCGATAGGAACACAATGCGTTACTTCATTGCTACCAGCTTCTGCCGATTGTCACAGGTCCTAACGCGCTTTCGATTCCATTTGGAGTTCGGGCACAAACCAGAAAGAAGTAAAAGATGCTGTGCTTGCAGCCCGGCAGCTGGTGGGGCTGCTCTTTCTGCCCGTGGTGCGTCCTGATGTTGTGCTGCTCGCACTGTCTGGATGCGGGTTGTATGATGCGTCCATATAGGCACCCGGACCGTAGTGGGCACAGGGTTGTAGTAACCCAGATAACCCGCCGGTAGGAGTACGGACTGTGCTGGTCCTGCACAGTCTGGGGCTGAAAATTCTGCTGGTGCTGAAGCCGCTGCTGCTGCTGCTGCGGGTGGTACTGTTGCTGGCGGTGCTGCGGGTGCTGAAACTGCTGCGGGTGATGCTGGTGATGCTGGTGCGGAAATACTCGACGTAGCTGCTTCGACTCCAAATGGAAGGGAGGAAATATGGAGGTAAGGGGCAAATACAATACAAATACAATCTGATTTGTTCTTCGCTTACGAGTGAAGAACAAATCAGATTGTATTTGTGTGATTTGACGTGTAGGGGTAGACCCGCATGACCTCACGTCCGTTCAACACGTGGTTCGGTAGTTACAGCACTTGGGATCCCTTCTGTTCTTTGTCAGGCAGCATCGTCGAGCATTTCCTTTCGGGCGGGTGCTGAAAAAGCGGAAGCGGCAGCCGGTGCGGAAGCGGCCGCTGATTTTGCTGTCGGGGGTTTCCAGATGCGTCTCGTTGCCTTTCCATCTTGTTGCTGTTCCTTTTTTGTTTCTCTAGTTAGGCTTTCTCCGTCATCTAGGCTTTCTCCGGTGGAAGCTGAAAAATATATAACGGAAGCTGGAAAATATATAACGGAAGCTGATAACGGAAGCAGAAAATATATATCGGAAGGAGAAGAATATATAGCGGAAGCAGTTCCGATATATAATTTCCCGACTTAAGTGCTTCCGATAAGCTTAATCCTCTTTTTTTCTTTTTTTTTTTTTTTTTGAGGCTTGAAGGCCCGGTGTGGTGTTATTTCTTTTCGAACTACGTGAGCTCGTCACGCCTTTTTTCCGAATTTCTCAGGGAGAGTCTGTCAGCAGGTGCAGACCGAAAAATGGTCTAAATCTTAGCGACCCATTCAGTCGGCTCATTTTGACACTGGCAGCGCCACTTCATCAGCCGTGCTGCTCATGGTACGGACATGTGGTTCTTTCGGAGCATCAGGCTCACAGTAGTATGGGGATTGAAAAGTTGCAGCAGGTGCTAGTTGGGAAAGCATGCCTCCGATGTCCGACGGGAGACGATCCCCAGCCTTGCTGTCCACAATACGGACACGTCTTTCTGTTCTTTGCGGAGCATGAAGTTTGCAGTAATTGTACGATTTTGAAAAGTTGCAGGTTCCTCAAATTCCAGCAGCAACGGCGACGTGGGCAAACGCCGGCGAAGCGGCGAGCAACGACACCGGGGAGCTCCACTTCCAGCCTGTGTGCTGTCCGCAGTACGGACATGTGCTGTTCTTCGGCGGTGTAGAATTTTGAAAGGTTGCATGCTAGGTGGAAAGCACCCACCAGATTTTGCAAGTATTCTTACCGTGTGTTGTTTTTTTTTTTCACACAGGACTTTTGACCTGTTGTGTTCGTGTGTCTTGTCGTGTCGGAGCAAACCCGCATGATCCCACGTCCGTTCAACACGTGGTTCGGTAGCTACAGCACTTAGGACCCCTTCGGATGCGGTTCTTTGTCTGCCAGCTTTTTTTCCAAGCTGGCGCTTAATGTGAAAAAAAAAAAAACATCCATCAGAATATGCAAGTTTTGGGACATTTCGAAAACAAAAACGCAGGGTGTTAGTTGGGAAAGCATCCCTCGGATCCCAGCAGCAGCGGCGACGTCGGCAGCGCCGGTGACGCCGCGGGGAGCGACACGGGGGACAGCTCCTCCTCGCCGTGCGCGAAGGCGCACCAGCCGTGCCGGCCGTAGAACGGGCACGCCTTCTGAGACCCGTTCGTGTAGTACTTGCAGAGCTTGGTCTTCAGCTTCGCCTTGTCGATCTGGGCCTCCATTTTTTCTTCGACCGTCATGCCCGCGCCGGGGGCGCCGTGGCTGGCCTGCATCGACGAGTTCGAAAGCAGAACCCCGTCTGACATCGCGTGCGGCGACAGAATCTGCACCTGCGGAAACATCGGGCTGGACGGGTTCGTCGAAAACACGCGGATCGGGCTGGAAACCGGGGAAAGGGCGCACTCCAGCAGCGGCGACAACAGCACGGCGGTCTGGGTCTGGCTGACGCCGTTCATCGCGTGGCCCTGGTGTTGGTGGTGGTGCTGGTTCTGGTGCTGGTGTTGGTGTTGGTTATTGTTGTTGTTGTTGGCGTTGTTGTGCACGGGTTGTTGTTGAGCCGCCTGTGTGGGCGTGCACCGAAGGCGGGAGTTTTCCAGCCGGAGGGCTTGGTTCTCCTCCCGCAGCCGGGTGCAGTCCCGCCAGAGGTCGTCGTCCCCCATGCCGACTTCCCGCGCGTAGCTCTCGTCGAGCTCCCGGACGCTCTCCGACCACGCCCGCTGGAACCCGCCGTAGGCGGCGGCCAGAAGCTTCTCCTGGCCGGCCTCGCGCTTCACCGGAGAGCCCCAGGCCTCGCCGCGGCCGCCCCACGCCTGTTTGCGCTGCTGCTGCTGCTGCTGCTGCTGCTGCGGCTGGTGCTCGGCGCCTGCCATGCTCAGCAGGGTCTCGTCGTTCATCGCCCGGATCTCCTGCGTCGGCACGAACCGGCGCGCCAGCGGCGACAGCGCCTTCGACGCCTTTCCCGCGGGGTTGTGCTGGTGCGGTGCGTGTCTGTGCGTTTGGAGAATTTATTGCTCGAAAGACCTTCTTTCGTAGAACAGTAGAGCCAGGAACTTGTTCGGTTGTATTCGCCCGAGTGGTTCCACAGGAGAGCCAGGAACTTTTCGTTGTGTAGTAGAGCTAGGATTTTTTCTGTTTTGCCCGCGTGGGTCCCCATTATAGCGAAAACCTTTCTACTGTACAGTAGAGCCAGGAACTTGTTCGGTTGTATTCGCCCGAGTGGTTCCACAGGAGAGCCAGGAACTTTTCGGTTGTATTCGCCCGAGTGGGTCCCCATTAGAGCGAGGAACTTTTCGTTGTGTAGTAGAGC
>JAPJBO010001497.1:0-41980 GCA_030068145.1 Diplonema papillatum | reverse complement strand
CACACACACAAACACACCTATTCCATTGAAAGCAGAGCAGGTGCAGACAAAAGTTGCCTTGGACACAAGGATGGTTTCGAAAGTACATCGTCCACTCAAGGGTCTTGTGGAAAGTATGTCATTTTTTTTGAGTGTGTACACCATACATGGGTATGTTGCAAAATAGGTTGTCCATATTTAATCATTGGGGCACTTTTGACTGTGATCTACAAGGGTATTCTTCGAGCACTTGTCGCCCATATAAGGGACCATAAAATCTACAAAAAAAAAAGCTACTTTGAGAATATTGTGCCCATAAAAAGGCGCAATTCAGAAGTTGGTGCCCATAAAAGGTCTGTTCAAAAGGCCCTTGTCCATACAAGGGTACTTTGCCGACCTCATGTCCATACAAGGGTACTTTCAGAGTTATTCATAGATGGCAAGCAAACTCCTCACAAGCAAACTTCGCATCACGGACAAAAAGCGAATCTCGTTCGCCTTTATTCGCTTCACATTCGCTCGAGCAAATAAAAGCGAATAAAGCGAATAAAAGGATGTGGTGGTTTTGCATGTAAACCCCACATGTTGGACCAACTTGGCGCATGTTTCAACCGAAGAAGCTTTCGTCTTTTCGTGAGCAAACTTTTACACGAAGATGGGCTGTCTGAGAACACAGGAAAGCAAATGGCACTGACCTGTAGAAATCTCCCTAGCGAATGACCAGCAGGTCGCACAGGTTGCAGGCAGAAAATCTCAGGTGGTGCAGATGCTGAAACCTCAGATGGTGCAGGCAGACCGCACAGTCTGAGATTTTGCCTTTTTCGGTTTCACAATCTGAGATCGGCAACCAGATGGTTTGGATTGTTTGCACAATCTGAGACTTCCGAGAAAACCGCAATCTGAGATTTCAATGTCCGCACAATCTGAGCTTTGCCAACATTGAGTTTTGGGATTCTGTCTGCACATTCTGAGATTTTCTACCTGCACGATCTGACACCGGGTCGTCCGGAAGAATGTAGCAGTCAACACGCACCAGAGCGTCCGGGGGATAGCCCAACGGCAGCTTTGAATGCAAGCCTTGAACCTATGCGGTAAAGTCCAGCCTCAGCTGAAGTTAAAAAGGGCGTACCCGAGACAGTGCAAAGGCCAACCATGCTGCCGAAGACCCAAAAGCACCACTCCGGAAAAGCGGACGGGCAAGCGCCGGCTCGGACCCATCAGTAACCCCGTCACTAGCGAAGAAGACACCGATGCCAGCAAAACAAAGACGAGGACTGATAATTGTCCATGCTACCCGTGAAATCGAATGAGTGCAAGCGCCAGAAACGACTGGCACAAGCAAAACCATCGCAACTCACATTATTTTTTACATTTGAACTCTCCAGGGTGTTTGCGCACATGTTACCCTGCTGTATATAGACACCGTCCTCGAAGAGTCGCGTTTGCGATTGCATGCCGCCGAAAACTTCAATCGCAATAGCATTTGCCTTCTGCTTCTAAATTCCACGTATCATGCCAAGTACGATTGCTTGATCCCGTCAGCCTAGAGGCCCACTGTAGGGTCACCACACGACCCGCCCAACCCAAGAAAGTAAAAGTCGCTGCCTGTGATGTGCGCCCAATAGGCATTGTCTCACTCCACGGTGTTCTGTTAAGCTGACATGGATACGATAGGAAGATCGTGCAGGTTCGCTTTCATTCGCTTTTATTCGCCTTTATTCGCTTGGTTTGCTTCGACATTTTAAGCGAATCTCGAAGCGAATAAAAGCGAACACGAAGTTTGCTAGCCATCTAACTCATTACAATTCAAAAGTTCACCTCCAGAGTCCAAAAGTATGTGTGGTGTGTGTGTGGTGTTTGAGCTGAAATGAGATTAGCCAGGTGCTTCGTAACAGAATGAGCGAAAAATGGGTGGCAGGTGCAAAAAGCTGCAAATGTGCAAAATGTCAAAGCATCTGAGACGGCAATGGAGGGATAGTGCGGTGATAACTGCAGAGCTGATGGCTTTGATGCCCATAGCTTGATTGAATGTGCACTCAGACTACCAAGCTGCAAACCCTGAGGCAGAACTCCCCATGCAAACAAAGTCGTTGTTCCACGGTTGTCTGGACAACCGTGGAACCCAGATCTCATCTGAGATGCCACAACCCAGAGGAACATATGGAGCAGACTCTGCTGCTGCTTCGTGTCCCTTGAGCTTGCTGTCGACTACTAGCGTTGTTTCATGTGCAGTGAAGTAGTGTGCTGCATTTTTATGTAGCAACCATGAAGAAGAACTGTGTCCTGATGGTCTAATGATTGTGTCAAGTTGGTCTTGATTTTATCTATGTTCGATTGATTTTCGCTCTTTTCATTTCTGTTTCTGTGCCAGTCAAAACAGTGTTTTGCGGATTGGTTGAGGACTAAGGGCTGAAAAAATCTTACCTTTTGATGGTTTGAACTTGAACAGGTTTGAACATTGCTGTGTCAAAAATAGCTTTTGACACAAGAAAACATCGGATGGAAACTGTGTCACAGAATCTGCCATACAAATGCACAACCCAGATGGAAGCACAGTGAAGACGTGTGTGTTCCTTTATGCCAGCCGCTGAGCTTGCAGTCGACTAAGCTTGTTGCTAAAACCTACTCCACAGGTTGAAAGCAATGCCCAAGAGGCCGGCATCTGTTCTTGTTGTGTTGCAGGCCAATCATCCAGAGGGGAAAAGTGGCTTGTTTTGGCACGCACACATGACACACACACATGACACGCACACACACACACACACACACACACACACACACACACACACACACACACACACACACACACACACACACACACACACACACACACACACACCACACACACAACACACACACACACACACACAAGCGTGGATGCCTCTCGTACAGGAAGGTACCACGTCAAAACGGGTCCGCAACACACACTCACACACACACACACACACACACATACTAGCAAGCTTGCTTGAGCGCCGAAGGCGCGTCTAGTGGGATCCACTACAATCTGTGGATAGGCAATGCATCCCCAGTTTTTCACATCCACTCGATACGAGGTTGGACGGGAGGGGTCACAGTCCAACACACGTCGCAGGCTGGGTGTTGGCCCCCCTTTGGTTGGGTTCCCCTCCCTCTCTCTTCTTGTGCCATTTTCGGCCCTTTCTAGCTTGCCTGTTTCCGTTTCCTTTTGTTGCCCTGCATCCCGCAGTTGCTGTGAGGACGTGCACCCGCTGGAGAACGCCAGCGCAAAGCAACCGGCCAGTGTCGTGGCCAGTGGAGCTGAGACCTCCAGAGATGTCGACAAGTCCATAGAACGGAGTAAGGATCCCACACACACACAAACACACACACACACACACACACACACACACACACACACACACACACACACACACACACACACACACACACAGGGGTTACCCATTGTGTAGTGCCCTTATATCCCACTCAAAACAAATTTGTGCCCTTATATCCCACTTCAAACAAATTTTGTGCCCTTATATCCCAAACTGGGATATAAGGGCACAAATTTGTTTTGACAAATTTGAATCGAGGAAAATGCTGGAAAACTTGCCGAGGAGGGGCTTGAACCCCCGACCACTCGCCTTGAAACCCAAGGGTGGTTGGCTCGACCATCCGGATACCTACGGCAAAAAAAAAAAAAATTTCGTCGAGCCGGGTCCCGACGCTGGACTCCTGTTGCTGTTGCTATTGCCACGTGCATGCGTGCACACTGCAGCACAGCCCCTGTCACGGGCCTGTGCACCCCTGCCAGGCGGCCTTGTTCAAACCCTGACCTTGAGTCAGCTCTCGGTTGATGGACTTCATCCCGCGTTGTCAGTCATGCTGACTCGCAGCATTGCTGGACAAGCGAAAACTTTGACCACGTGTCAGTCTCGTGCGTACTCGCAGCGAACGAAGGAGGAGAGCGGGCGCGTGCGCTTTGACTCAAAGTTTGAGTGCTCAGACAGGAACAACAGCGAAAGGTGGCGTTTGAGTGCACTGCCATGCTCCACGCTGACATTGGCAGTGACATGGGGACATCACGTGTCGCGAGTTGACGCCCACGCCTGGCACGGCGAGCCAAACCCGAAATCGAACCCGAACCCAGAAGTTCGGGTGAGGAGTGATGGGGGCAGAACCGAACCCGAAACCGAACCTCAACCCGAAACCGAACCAGTGCCCGATAGCCTCGGATAGGAAACCAAACTCGGAACTGAACCCAGATTACAAGACAGATGGCCAGAACCGCGGAGGACGGTGGGCTAACAACCCAAGGTGGCGACACAGTCGGACACTGTTGCCGACAGACGGAATCTGCAGCTCACGCAAGAATGGCTGATTCCTTCCTAAAGGCATCAACTGTCGTTGTGCCCACGCCTGCACCGCAACTGGTTGCACACACACCGGTTGCACGACGGTGGACACAGCTTCCTTCACTGCAGGCTTCACTGCGTAAGTGAAATCAGCTGTGACTGTGGCTGACTGACAGCGGCGCCTTCACTCCACTGAGCCAGTAGTCCCGGTCCTGCTGCTGTTCCTTGCTGCAGCTGCTGCTCCATTGTCCAGCGGTGTCCCCGGGAGGTGAATCCTGCAGACGGTGGGTGTGCAGTTTACGGCTGCCGCGACACTGTCCGCTCACTGAGTGACTTACACTGTGACAGTCACAGTGTGACACAGCCTCAACAAGGACAGTGGAGAATGACCGTGGTCACTGGTATGTCAGGCCAAGAAACGGATCATGAGTCTGATGAGATCAGTTGTCTCGCCTGACTCTCGGCTGTAGCATCTGGCCAGCTACTACAGTTCTGTCACCGCGAATAGCCCCGAACGTCAGTGTGGCACGCCGTGACACACCGCCTGGCTCTGATGTGGTTCTCTTGAGTACTTGCTTGAGGCACCCGATCGGGGATCGAGTGTGGCCGCGGTGGCCAGCTTGAAGTTGTGAAACGGTGCAACCAGTCGCTCTGAGGCACCCAGAACGTCTTGAGACGTCTCGGGTGGGGCATTGAAGCCAGCTTTATGCCTACAGACAAGGAAACACCAAAAACGGATGGAAGGGGCTGGACTGGGCCAAAAAATTTTGTCGAATTTTTTGGGGTCGAAAATTTTGGTCGAGATTTTTGGTCCAAATCTTTGGTCGAAATTTTTGGTCGAAATTTTGGGTCCAAATTTTGGGTCCAAAATTTTTGGTCGAATTTTTTGGTCGAAATTTTGGGTCCAAATTTTGGGTTCAAATTTTGGTCGAAATTTTTGGGGTCTAATTTTTGGGGTCGAAATTTTGGGTCCAAAATTTTTGGTCGAAATTTTGGGTCCAAATTTTTGGTCCAATTTTTTGGCATCGAAATTTTTGGTCGAAATTTTTGGGTCCAGATTTTTGGTCAAAATCTCGTTGGGCAAAATTTTGCAGGCAAAATGTTGGCGCAAATTTTGGTCGAAAATTTTGCCCTGGAATTTTTGAATGTTGTGGCCGAGTCAAAGCACGCACGCCACCGGCACTATAGGTGGCCGGTTCGGTTCCCTCAAAAGACTTTTTACACGACCAAACAAATTTTATACCCTTATATCCCACTTCAAACAAAATTTGTTTGAAGTGGGATATAAGGGCACAAAATTTGTTTGAAGTGGGATATAAGGACACAAATTTGTTTGGGGTGGGATATAAGGGAAATTTACCTTCGCTTTTATTCGCCTTTATTCGCTTGGTTTGCTTCGACATTTTAAGCGAATCTCGAAGCGAATAAAAGCGAACACGAAGTTTGCTAGCCATCTAACTCATTACAATTCAAAAGTTCACCTCCAGAGTCCAAAAGTATGTGTGGTGTGTGTGTGGTGTTTGAGCTGAAATGAGATTAGCCAGGTGCTTCGTAACAGAATGAGCGAAAAATGGGTGGCAGGTGCAAAAAGCTGCAAATGTGCAAAATGTCAAAGCATCTGAGACGGCAATGGAGGGATAGTGCGGTGATAACTGCAGAGCTGATGGCTTTGATGCCCATAGCTTGATTGAATGTGCACTCAGACTACCAAGCTGCAAACCCTGAGGCAGAACTCCCCATGCAAACAAAGTCGTTGTTCCACGGTTGTCTGGACAACCGTGGAACCCAGATCTCATCTGAGATGCCACAACCCAGAGGAACATATGGAGCAGACTCTGCTGCTGCTTCGTGTCCCTTGAGCTTGCTGTCGACTACTAGCGTTGTTTCATGTGCAGTGAAGTAGTGTGCTGCATTTTTATGTAGCAACCATGAAGAAGAACTGTGTCCTGATGGTCTAATGATTGTGTCAAGTTGGTCTTGATTTTATCTATGTTCGATTGATTTTTGCTCTTTTCATTTCTGTTTCTGTGCCAGTCAAAACAGTGTTTTGCGGATTGGTTGAGGACTAAGGGCTGAAAAAATCTTACCTTTTGATGGTTTGAACTTGAACAGGTTTGAACATTGCTGTGTCAAAAATAGCTTTTGACACAAGAAAACATCGGACGAAAACTGTGTCACAGAATCTGCCATACAAATGCACAACCCAGATGGAAGCACAGTGAAGACGTGTGTGTTCCTTTATGCCAGCCGCTGAGCTTGCAGTCGACTAAGCTTGTTGCTAAAACCTACTCCACAGGTTGAAAGCAATGCCCAAGAGGCCGGCATCTGTTCTTGTTGTGTTGCAGGCCAATCATCCAGAGGGGAAAAGTGGCTTGTTTTGGCACGCACACATGACACACACACATGACACGCACACACACACACACACACACACACACACACACACACACACACAAGCGTGGATGTCTCTCGTACAGGAAGGTACCACGTTAAAACGGGTCCGCAACACACACACACACACACACACACATACTAGCAAGCTTGCTTGAGCGCCGAAGGCGCGTCTAGTGGGATCCACTACGTTCTGTGGATAGGCAATGCATCCCCAGTTTTTCACATCCACTCGTTACGAGGTTGGACGGGAGGGGTCACAGTCCAACACACGTCGCAGGCTGGGTGTTGGCCCCCCTTTGGTTGGGTTCCCCTCCCTCTCTCTTCTTGTGCCATTTTCGGTCCTTTCTAGCTTGCCTGTTTCCGTTTCCTTTTGTTGCCCTGCATCCCGCAGTTGCTGCGAGGACGTGCACCCGCTGGAGAACGCCAGCACGAAGCAACCGGCCAGTGTCATGGCCAGTGGAGCTGAGACCTCCAGAGACGTCGACAAGTACACACACACACACAGACACAGGGGTAGCAGTCGTCAGCATTGCAAAATGCTTGGCGACAAGTGATTCGCACCACTTCCCTGTGCGAGCGAGTCTCGGAACAGGACTCAAAACTGTGACCCAGGTAGTGTGCCGACACGGGTGCTTGCACCAGGAGTTTGAGTCAGGTCAAGCTCATTGCGCGGAGAGAGCTTGCCACATCCTCGGGTGAGATGTGTGAAGACAACCAGCTGTTGCAGAGGCCGAAAACCCCGTGCAGCTCACACCGCAAGATGAAAACAGAGTCTTGAGCCGAGTGCTGGATGGAGAAGCTGACAGCCTTCCACACTCTATCCATCCCCCAAGGGATCCCGCCCCACCCACCCTTCGGAGAGGTGTCGCAGGACCCAAAAGCAGCATGTCAGAAACTCAAAGCCGACTGGTGTGCCCAAAAATGTCTTCAGCAAGGTCCTTCCAATTTGGGAGCGCTTGCATCGGAGGATGCGCCGGTGGCGCCAGCGAAAGCAACCTCGTCGCAGTCTGAGACGGCGATGCCGCTGGATGGCGACAGCGCCTCCGCCGCCGTGTGCCGGTGGCAGGGACGCGTTGACCCAGCAGATGGCGGCGATGGTGAGGATCGTACAGCGCCTCTCCGTTTCTTTCGCGGTGAAGAAGGAACTGGCTGTTGTCAAGGGCCAGGTTACCTGGCAAGGGCAAAGCCGCTGTGCAGACGGAGCGCCTCGACGGGCTCAAGGGGACCTGGGGCTGACGGACGGTGCGGTCACCGCGATGGTCGTGGCCGTGAACGACGTTGGCGCCCGCCTCGCTTTCCCCGGAAACCCGGACTCGGTGCTGCAGGGGGCTCATCGGCCTCACCAGCAGGAGGAGCCATACGGCAGACACAGGAGTGTGTCCTCATGCACTAGGCCTGATATCCAAGTGAGAAGCATTCATGAGGGATGTGCTAGCTCCTCGAGCAAAATCGGATGCGGAAGCCTCGGAATCCTCCCCGTCGAGCATGTACATCTGACACTTTCCTCCTGCGGAGTTTATCTGTGCTAACTCGCGCATGGCAGCATGAGACTGCACAGCACAGGCCACAAGTGACAACACGGTGATCACAAAACACACACTGACTATAGCCAGCGGGATCTGTGCATTTCCAATCACTAATCCATTATAGCACTCGGAAGGATAGACTTGTGGTGCTGCTTCGGCTGCCCCAGTATCCGAGTCTGCTGCGCTGAGCACGCCTAAGTACGCAATTCGTTTTCCGGAGCGATCGTGTGTGAACAACGGTTGGTATGCTTTCATGTCGGCACGGTAGTTGCAGACCGTGAAACTCCTGTCCTCATCACCAGGGCGAGTAACAACTTCAATCAACACTTCCTGCCCGGACTTCTCCAAGTGAGAGCTCCTTACAGCAGCACTACAATTGCCTTCGCGCTCTGTGTCTTCCTGAGCACACACGCCAGCCAAAGCACAATCAGACCCTTCGACGACTTTCACAGCATTCGCTATTGAATCTGCATCTTCACCTTCGTCGAAGCACCCATGTACAATGAGAGTGAAGGGCACCCCTAACAGAGGCTTGTTTGGGTAGGCTGTGTACCAAGTAGCGCCCTTTGGTGAGCAGACCTTTGTCTTGCAGTCCACTCCTGTCCACCCACTGTTACAAAGACACAGGTGTGAACTCGTACAGACGCCGTTCTTACTGCAGGTGATCCCCGGAGAACAGGCTTCACACTGGCTGTCGGATGAGATGGGAAAATTGCAAATGTTACACTGGGGACCTGTCCAACTGCCCTTGCAGACACAGCAACCTGAAGTGCAATCCGCATGTGCACTGTTAATAGTGCATGTTGAGTCGACATACTGACAAGGGGTTCCGTCACCCTTTTCACATGCATCCTGTGTGATCCTGTCTTTACAGAACGGAGGGACAAGACCGCATGCCTCCTGGTTCCATGTGCAGTGACTGTTCATATTGCACCTTGCTTTGTCGGAGTAGCCGCAAGGGCGCTCTGCACACGAACCTGACACCCAGTGACAAAACAGCTGGGTCGAGCAGGTTGGTTCAGTTGTCAGCTCGGCACATGATGTGTGCAGGTTGAGACAAATTTCTGCAACATCGTCCCACCCGCACGCGAAGTCGGCTTCACACTCTTTCGCTGTGGGTGCACTGCAAAACAGGGGGGGGGGTGGGGTGAGTGGACTGGACGGGGTTGTCTGGCATGTTTCGTACTCCGTGTTCCATTCACATGCTAGCGCACTGTCACCTTCGCACACAGAAGAAGAGCAGTGCTTTGTGCAAGGACTCTGTGTGCATGTGCGCTCTGCAGCCGACCACACGCATAGCAAATCTGTTCTGCAAGTTGGCTCTGTGCCATGGAATGTGCAAGGCTTGCGCCCGTCGGCGGTTGAACTGGCCAACAATCTGCCGAAAGGCTGTGTCGGGTCGCAAAGGGACTCGAGCACTTTGGGGAGCTGTTCCAAGGGTGCTGATAACAAGGAAAAAGTGGTTGGGGAGGAGACAACCGGCTGCCACGTTTTTTTGTGGGCTTCATCTGAGTCGGTCATTGCCGAGCCTCTGTGGATCACCACACACAGGCATATTGTCGAAAGTGCGTTCAGTTCTTGCAAACTGCTGGACAAGCTTCCCGAATCGCCCAAGGACCCATACCCGATTATAACGAGCACGTTTTTGGCCATGGACCCCGCTCCGGATTCTTTCTTCAGCACAGCGGAGCACGCTGCCAGGGCCTTCTGCAGGTAAGCCTCACCGCGCAAGAAATTGTCAGCGTGCCACGCCAGCCCATCCCTCAACTGCTCCTTGTTGGACGAAAGCCTGCCTTCTGCCCCGATCCCAAACGGAGTCACGGCCAAGCTGTCGACAACAGCGGCACTGAGGTCTTTTCTTCCGGAAAACTGCAGCAGCGCGACTTTCATCTGTCGGGAGCCGCCTGTTTGATCCCCCTGATTTAAGGGCAAGTCATGAATCCAATCATTCAACATGGAAAGCACGGCATAAAACCCGTGAGGTCGCCGACCAAACGCTTGGCCCAGTCCTGCGGACCCGCTGAAAGCAATTGTAATATGCATCGATGGGCACAATGCATAAGTCGCTGCTGTGCACAGCTCGTTTTCTGGCGACCCGAGTTGCATTGTGAAACACTCTGAGCGAGACTTGCACCCGCAAGTGTCTTGCGTGTCACAGGCTCCTGCAGCGCATGTGTTCGTCGTTTCGTCCCATGTACAGAACGTATCGGAAGTTTCGCATGCATATCGGTTTTTGATGCTCGGGCACGGGTACTGCACACACAGCCCTGGCGACATGTCGACAGACCAGTGGCAATTCTCGTCGGTATCGCACGCAATTTGAGTTGGGTGCTGGGTGCATGCTTTCATCTGACAAGCTTGAGGTGTTTCTTCTTCGTCAGCCGACCACTCGCACGCATCGATGGCTTCGCACTGCGTTTTTGACAAGCTGTTGCTACACCTAGCGACCTGACAACCCGCAGCAACGACGAGGACGTCGCCCATTCCAGCCTGACATTGTGGCTTGTTGTTCCACGAGTTGTCCCATTTGCAAAGATAACCCTTTCCTGCCAGACTTTCGACTTCCAGGGACATCCATAACCCTTCCGGTGCTGTCCAGTAGGCTGCTGCATCGCGACTCAAACTTGGCTCATCGACCATCCACTTGCTAAAGGTGACCTCTTCCCTGTCTAAGCTGCCAGCTGTCCAAGTCCAAACGTCCATCATCCCGCGAGCAGCAATCCATGCATTGTGACCTGACAACTTCCGGATTGCTTCAGCTTCCACCTCATTGGAAATTGTGGCCAGGAACCCGGGTTCTCCCGCCACAGAGGCCTGACTACACGCATCAGATGCCACTGTCCAGGAACACCCTTGCAGCCCACAAGGGTAGTATCTGTAAAAGCTGTCCGTTCCTTCAGAAAACACGCCGGGGCCATAGACCCATGAAATCGTTCTCGGGGCAGACCTGTCAGAATTTGTCGTGAACCTGACTTGGGCTAAGGCATCAGTGTATGTGGATGCTGTCACTGGTGCCTGGGTTGTCGACGACAAAAACAGTGCTCCTGCATGCGATTGCCATTCTGTGGTGATCCCCAGTACAGTGCAGTCGGGGCAGGATAATGTATCTTTTCCTTCGGAGTATCCTTTGGAAACATATACTGACGCGCCGTGAATTGAAGAGTCACACGTGATGTCGCTGCCACACCCTGAGATTTGACAAGTCAAACTTGCCAACGGTTGGGTGAACTGTCCTTTAGTGTAAGTGCGCACGGCGGGTGATGTTGTGTTTGCTCCCCCAACAACCCAGTTGCACTCGGTGTGCGTCTCACACGTTGGTTCGTCTGGAAAAGCGCATGTCGGTGTAGTACATGTGCCTGCGGTACTATCCCAAACACACTCTTCATCATCGGTGCTTGCCAAGCAACCCGTTTCTGTTTCGTGGTCACATCTTTTGTCCTCGCAGTGCGCTGCTTGCTGTGACCACTCGCACATGGGGGCTGCTGCACACTCCGCTGTATCGATTCGTTCTTGGCACGTTTTGTTTGGCAGAACACGAATACACGCTTCATCTTCAGCAGCCCAGCGACAATCTGATGCGGGATCGTCTGTGCAAAGCCCCTCCTCACAGTGGGGCAGGCAATGCGAGTCAATGCACATTGCATGTGCATCGTCCCAGTCGCAAACTGCGAGCCCGGCACATGTTCGCTTGGAGGAAAAGGATGAACACAAAGTGAACCCGCTTGTAGCGTTCGAAATCAGGTTGCCGAACATCGTCTTCGGATCGCAAAACCCTGAGAGAAGGTCGGTGTGCAGGTCTTGCAGGTGAACGGAAGCAAAATGCCCCGACTTCGGTTCTGATGCCAACGACGCGACGGTCGCAGAGGCCCGCTCTGCGGATTCTAGTGTTGAACTGGGATTCTTCACGAAGACCGAGAAGATCGAAACTCCATGCGCCTCCAAAGCTGCCTTCTCTGTTTCCACCTGTTTTGCATCGGCCACTGGTGTACCTCCGATGACCAGCAAAATCTTTGTCCTCCCAGGCCCGCTCGCCTTTTCGAAAATGGATAAAGCAAGGGACAGCCCATGCGAAACACCTGTTGCCTCTGTCGTGTTGTAGAAGCGGTCCAAATGATATGCTAGGTGCAAACTGACCTCTCCGAGGTCGCCTGTAAAGCTTTCATCTGCTGTGGTCTTCGCTTGGGAACCTGTTGAGAACTGCACAAAGGAGACCCGCAGACGAGCAGACCTGTCGGCAATGTCTGCGCCGACAATCGACTTGTCTCCCGAAAGTGGCAGGTCTCGAAACCAACCTTCCAGAATATCCACGATGCCGACAAACCCGTTCGGGTACCTCCCGAAAGGCTTTGACATAGGGTGTGATCCGTCTAGGAGGACGACAATGTCAAGCGCTGGACAAGTGCCATACGCTTTGCTGACGCAGAACTTTCCATCAGGTTGATACCCGCACTGTTCCTTCTGCAGACAATCGCACTGTGCCAGCGATGGGCATGCAAGCTTGTCGCACCGCGCCTGTCCCAAGTCATACCAACACTTGGTTTCTCTTTGGTTGCACACAGCCCTATCCTCGTCGTACTCGGCACATGCGTCTTGTGCACACATTGCAGGGCTGTTCGTGGTGTCCCACTCGCATCGGTCAGTCGAACTACAGCACCTTTCACTTTTGCTGTACAGAGCGCAATCCTTCATCTGGCAGCTGTGACTCACAGTGTCCCATTGGCAGTGCCGGTCCGCGATGCACGTACCTTCTGTATTTATTTCAACACCGCATCGCTTCAATGCGCAGCCATTGCAATCGTCCCACTGGCAGCTGTCGTCGGTTTGACAGGCAACCTCTGTATCATGTGCGCAGACTGCAGGGAAGCATAAAAGAACGCCTGAATCCCACTCGCAGATTTCCTGTCGGCACTCCTCCTCGGTTGCGTGAGCGCAGGGCCGCACTGCACAGGAGCCAGACGCTTCGTTAAAGTCGCATTTTGGGTTCAAGTTGCAAGCAGTCGCGTTGCTTCCGTAGGTGCACAGTCCTTGCTGCCAGCACCCTGTCTCACCTGCTACAGTGTCCCACATGCAGGTGTTCCCAGCGTCTTCTGTGCAAAGAATTTCATTACAGTGCACAACGCACTCAGAATCTATGCACACAGCGCCCAGGCCATCGTACGCACATCCTGGATCGCTGGAACAAGTTTCGCTGTCAGGATGCAGCACGCATGGGCCATGTACGCCCACCCCAGCAGCAGGGTTCAACATGTGTCCCCAGTTCGTGTGTGTGTCACATAGTGAGACGAGAACATCGGGCAGGTCATCGAGCTGCAAGCTGGTCGCATGTTCAGACGCGGATGCCGAAGCGACGTTGGTCAATGATTTTTCTACAGACTTGTCTGAAGCAGTTACCGCTTGCTGCTTTCGTATACCCACTCCGAATACGACGACGCCCTGCTGTGAGCGGAGCTGAGTCAAAGTGGCGGTCAGATCCGATTCGTCCCCAAGAATCTTATCTGACATGACGATCGCGACTCTCTTCCGGTTTTGAGGCGACGCAGAGAAAGCCGTCACCGCTTTTTGCAGGGCAGCCTTGAGCTGAGGTTCGCCAGACAGCGGATGCTGCTTCTCGTGCCACGACACGTCCTCTGATAACTCTGTCTCATCACCAGAAAAAGATCCGGATGACCCAGTTCCTGAAGGTGTAGTCAGAGCGGAAGAACCACCGAACTGGATGATGCACACACGGATCCCGCCAGATTCAGCCGTTGAGGCCAGTCCCAAAGAACTGCTCTCACCGGTCAACGGCACGGAAAGTATCCAGTCCCTGATCATCTCGGTCAAGGCGTAAAACCCGCTGAGGTGCAGTCCAAACGATCCCGTCATTGTGCCAGGCACCAACAAAACGACGTCCATGACAGGACACAGTCCGTATCTCTCTGACACACACCGCGAAGAAGCATCTTCCCAATAGCACAGCGCGTCTGCGTGACAAGCGCACCGTTCCTCGTGGTCTGCACAGTTCTTCTCATAGCACCGTTGAGTCTGCGGGTCCCAAGCACACGCACCTTCGAGGCAGTCTCTCGGCTCTGTGAACCCGCTGCAATACTTCAGTTTGCACCCCGCAGGCGAGACAGACGTGTCAAAAGTGCAATCCGCATCCGATTCGCAGTCTCTCTCTGTCTGCAAACCAGCACAGTGCTCCACCACGCAAGGGTCGTCAGAAGTAGCACCCGCCCACCTGCATGACGGGTCTGATTCACAGGCAGCTTGTGTGTCGTTTACGCACTTCTGAACAGAACACCCTGCTAAAAAGGCGACAATGCCGTTCTCCCCGGTCCCAACACAAGTCTCAACCCCGCCGTTGCCTGTCGCATCTGAGCCGAATACCCAGTTGAAAGAGCGTTTCGACGAGCTTGTAGACAATGAGGAGAAAACAACGGACGTCAGCGCATCAGCCAACACGCTGCCTGTGGCCGAACTCATGAGGAAGCCTGTGCTGGTGTCATTGAAGCTGATGCCCAAGCTTTCGCACCGCTCACAGTATAGCCCGTCCTGGCCTTTTTCAAAACCATCCCAAAACGCCACAAAGAGACCAGTCTGTGTAGCTGAGCACGGTGCACATGGGGACACGCCTCCACACGCATTCGTCGGGAACAAGGCAACCTTTTCATCCTGTGCATACAGCACGACCCCTGGCATGCCGTCTCTGTACTTTCCAGGAGGTGCAACAGGGGCCCAGTCACACTGGTCGCTTTCAAGGCACTGAATCTTCTTCCCAGCGGTGCAAGGTTCCTTTTCGCAGTGCGGCTCAGGCAACGCGGACCAAATGCACCGAGCACTGTCTCTTAAGCAAGCCTGCTCCGAAGTGTGGGAACATGGTTCGACAACACACAGGGACGGTTCGCCCTTCGCGTACTCAATCAACGGTTCTGGGCAGATGCACATAAAGTCTCCGAGGCTATCGACTGCTTGTTCGTGGTCAACGCACTTCTGTGTGCATTTTAGCGGCCCACCGGCCGGAGGACAGTCTCTAGGCACGCACGGGTCCTGGCCGCATTCATCGAAGTGGCACTCCGCAACACCAAGGGCTGCTCGGCCTTCCGAAGGTGGTGAGCAGGTGCACGCCCAGTCCCGACGGCTCAGCATGTCGGTGTTTTCATCGGAACAGCCCTGTCCAGCACTAGTGCACGTTGTATTTGCACAACCGTCGCATTCCTCGGTGCACTCGTTCAGTTCGCATTTTTCGACAAGTTTCCCCTGCCAACTGCCTGAACTGACGGTGCCATTTGGGCACATGCAGAACCAATCGTCCAACTCGACAAGGTCTGGATCTGTGCACTCCTGTTGCGCATCGGTGCATACCGACGTGAAATCGCATTCGTCTCGTGTACAAATTGCTGCGACGCCGATTGCACTACCCGACGACCCGTCCTGGCAGGAGCACATGAAATCCGCAGCAGAACCGCTGTGGCATGTTGTGTTCGCGTCGTAGCACTTCTGGTTTGCTGCCGCACACGCATTGTCCAACAAACACTCGTCACACTGGCAGACAGCCGCAGCACCTGAGTTCACACCCGTTTGGCCCACGGCTTTGCATGTGCACGTCCAGTCAAGAATAGCCCGCCAACTGTCATTCGGATCGTTGCACAGCTGCTCAGTCGCGGCAGTGGAGCACGTCCCGTTTTCACAGTGCCAGCACGTTTCGTTGCACTCATTGAGAATGCAGTCTGCAGGTTCTCGGTCAGCAAACCCCTGTGAGGGACTAGGACACAAGCACTGCCAGGTGTCAAGGCTCGCATGATCGGTGTCATTGCATATTTGTCCATCGATGCATACCGATCCGTTCACAGTGCACTCGTCGAGCAGACAAATCGCTACCGCGTGGACCGCGCTCCCACTGAACGGGTCTTCACAGCTGCACGTGTAGTCCGGTGCTGTTCCATTGTGGCAGGTACGGTTTCGATCATCGCAAATCTGTCCGGGGCATAGGCTGCCATCTTCAGAACACTCGTCGCAGCTGCAAGTTGCTGCCTGAGCCGCGCCCATGCCCACGCCAAGCGTGCACGTGCAAGTCCAATCCCTGATTGATTGCTCGTTTGGGTCCGAGCAGGTCTGGCCGACATCGGCACACGTGTCATTTTCACAGTGCACGCACTCGTGTTCGCACTCGTCTAACACGCAGGTAGCAACCGATTGTAAAGTGTTGCCTTTAAAAGGAAAAGGGCACACACACTGCCACGTGTTCTCTGTCGTCAGGTCTGTGTCTTCACACAGCTGCCCCTCCGAAGTGCACAGTCTCCCATTGAGGCTGCACTCGTCCCGCTCGCATGTAGCAACCCCTCCCACCTTGGTGCCATTCCACTGCCCCTGACACTGACATTCAAAATCAGGCGCTGTCCCCCCGTGGCACGTTGTGTTCACATCCGTGCATTTCTGCCCCGCAAGCGAACACACCTGGTTTTCGTCGCAGTCGTTGCATGTGCAGATGGCCGCTTCTGTGGTCGCAGAGCCTGTGCCTTCGCTGCATGTGCACATCCAGTCTTCCATAGAACTTGCGTTTGTGTCTGGGTCTTTGCACTGCTGCCCCGCACGCGAGCACACATCATTCTCGCAGGAAACGCACTCGATTTCACACTCGTCGATGAAACAAGCAGCAGGTGCCTGCTCCCCTTTTCCTGTGAACGGCAGGTCGCAATCACAGGTCCAGTCGTCTGAGATCGCGAGATTGGGGTCGACACAGGTTTGATTTCGGGTGCAGTTCGAGTTGCGATCGCATTCGTCGTGTAAACACACAGCTTTTTTAGCAACGGCGGAACCAGTCGACGGCAATTGGCACTCGCAGGTGTAGTCTTGCGAGGTGAGACATGACAAAATCGTATCAACACAAAGTTGCCCCGCTTCAGAGCACACTGTGTTCCCCTCGCATTCGTCGCACACGCAAGCAGCCTCGCCCGCTGTTGCATTTCCAACACCGGGGGCGCTGCAGGAGCATAACCAGTCCCTGACTGAGGACGCGGAAGCGTTGGGTTCGATACACTTCTGGTGATCTGCGGCATTTGCACATGTGTCGTTTTCGCAGTGTGAACAAACGATTAAGCACTCATCTAACTCACACACTGCAACACCGCCAGTGGCTTTGCCAGACAATGGGCTTGGACACTCGCAGGCCCAGTCATCAGGTTTTGTGTGATCGCCATCGATGCATGTTTGCTCAGCCGCGGCACAGGTTGCGCTGTGGGTCTCGCATTCGTCGGTCTTACACTGCACAACGAATGCGCCTGTGGTGAAGCCGTATGCCGGAGGTTTGCACTCGCACTGGAAGTTGTTCGTGCCGGGACACGTTGAATCATTGTCCTTGCAAACTTGGTCCTTGTCTGAGCACACAGTCGTTGTCAGACACTCGTTGCACTCACATTCGGCAGCTGCTTTCGTACTCGAACCGACACGCGGGTGTTTGCACGTACAAGTCCAGTCGTTCAAGGAAGTGACATTCTGGTTTGGGTCGTCGCAGTTCTGGCCTGCATTCGTACACTCGTCCCCAGCACAAGTGGGACAGGTTTCCTCACACTCGTCAACGACACAATCCAACACGGCTGAAGCCGTTGATGTAGCTTTCGCAGGAGCCGGACACGTACAAAACCAATCGTGGAAAACCTTTGGATTTGGATCAGAACACGTCTGACTCGCCAGCTCACACACGTTTTGAGGCTGGGCCAATGTTGATGCGCATGTCGAGCACACTGCATCGCATTCGTCTATCTCGCACGAAATGCCTGCTGTTGCGCTACCATTCTGCCCCTTCAACGGTGGTGCACACATACAAATCCAGTCGTCTTTCGACGAAGGTCGGATATCCGGGTCAAAGCAAGTGTGCCCATTCGAAACACATTTGAGGGCCTCAGTGTCAGTACTGCATTCTCCGGCATACTCGCAGGTTGCGTAGTTTGTTTTCGCGCTGGAATCGTTGAGTGCGGGTGGTGAAACACAATGACATTCCCAGTCGTTGAGAGACCCCGCGAAAGGTTGGGGGTCACGGCATTCTTGGCTGTGTGTTGCGCACAACAGTTCGTTCGCTGCAGCTGAGCATTCATCTAGTACACAGATTGCTGGCTGGGTCAAGTTGGTTCCGGTGGATGGCAGTGCACAAGTACAGGTCCAGTCAGATTTCGACGCCGCCGTCGTATTCGGGTCGTGGCAGGTCTGCCCGTCGCAAGCTCCTTTCTCGCAGTGGACGCAGTCCGTTTCGACTACGCACTCATCAATCACGCAAGAAGCCTCCGCCCTTACTGCAGACCCTACAGCCGGCACCCTGCACGCACACCTCCAATCATGCAACGACGTTGGACTTGTGTCTGGATCAGTACAATCTTGTTCAAACCCGGCACAAAACCCTTTCTCACACGAAGTACATACTTCCGCACACTCGTCAAGAATGCAGTCCGCAGGGAAAGCACTCGCATTGCCCCGGGATGGAGGTTGACACTGGCATGCCCAGTCTCCTACCTTTAAGTTGTCCGGATCCATGCACACTTGATCGAACAGTTGGCAAGTTGCATTGTGTGATGTACACTCGTCAAAAGTGCACGACAGCACAGCCGCAGCTTTCTCGTATGCACTTGAAGGTGGCGGACAATGGCAGGTCCAATCGTTCAGGCTGCTGGACGAACGAACCGGATCGTCACACCTTTGGCTAGCATCTGTGCACGTGTCATTGGCGCAAGTGGCACAGTCAAAAACGCACTCGTCAAAATCGCAACTTGCTAAGTTTTTGATAGCGACTGATGTCGAAGGGTCCGGGCATCGGCACAACCAATCTCCCAACGAGCTTGAGCTTGGATTATGGTCCGTGCAAGTCTGCTCAACCGGGCCACTCGAGCATAACCCATTTTCACATGTGGCACACGATGCCGTGCACTCGTCCAACTGGCATGAAGCCGCTCTTCCTTCTTCCGATCCGACTGAAGGCGAGACACAGACACACTGCCAGTCCCCAGCAACAGACAAGTTGCCATCCTGGCAGAATTGACCTGCAATCGCACAGGTCGCGTTGTAGAGATCGCACTCGTCGAAATCACACGATAATGCTGCGGCAGCCACGGCGGTTGCGTTGGAAGGCGGGTAACACTTGCAGAGCCAGTCTTTGACAGAAAAGGACGTGGGGTTTGGGTCACTGCACGTTTGACCTACATTGCTGCACGTCGTGTTTGCGCACGTGCCGCAAGGCTCGGCGCACTCATCCAACGGGCAGCTAGCTGCCTTTGTGATCGAGTACTTGTAAGACGGTAAAGGGCACGAGCAGGTCCAATCTAATGTGGACTCTGCTCGATCGTCTGGATCATTGCACACCTGCACGGGGTACTGTGAAGCGCAAATATCATTTGCGCACGTGGGGCAGACTACTTCACATTCGTTAATAACGCAGTCCGCTGCCTTTCCAGTAGCGTTCCCGGACGTCGGGTCTCGGCAATGACACTCCCAATCATTTCCCCCTGGGCCGTGGTTTGGGTCAGAACATTCTTGTCCTGCATTGACACACGTTGCATTGTGATCAATGCACTCATCGTATTCGCATGAAAACACTGGCCCTGACACGTTGGACGCACGAGACGGTGCTGGACACGTACACATCCAATCGTTCAGTGTGTACGACCACTTGCTGGGATCAACGCACTCTTGTCCCTTCTCTTCACATACACCTTCAGCGCATGACGTGCAATTTTCGCTGCATTCATCAAACTCGCAATTTGCAGCCTTTTTCAACATGGCCGACTGGTTAGCCGATACGTGGGTCGAGGGACAAGCGCATGTCCAATCCCATAGTGCGTTCGCGCTATGGTCAGGGTCGTGGCACGTTTGATTCAACGGGCCCGCATTGCAAGCGTTCTCTTCACAGCTGTCACAGACTGCTTCGCATTGGTCCACCACGCACTCAGCAGCCCCGGCCGTCTGATTGCCGGTGAACGGGTAAATGCAATTGCAACTCCAATCTCCCGCGATTGATTCATCCGGGTCCGCACACATCTGGGGTGGGTTTGCATTCATGCAAGTGGAAGCGTAGATATCACATTCGCTGCGGTTGCAAGAAACAACTTCCGATTGGGGGGAGGTAGCGTTCCCTGGGAAAGCACACTCGCATTGCCAGTCATTGAGGGTGTTGCTGAGCTGAGAGGGATCTGAGCACGTCTGCTTCCTGTTTGAACATGTTGTATTCGCGCATGTACTGCATGAGTCCACACACTCATTCAGTAAACAAACCGCGAGTTTAGCAATGGCGGAAGGAGCCCCTTGAGGACACGTGCAAGTCCAGTCATTGGGACGGTTCGCTTTTGTGTCGGGGTCAAAGCATGTTTGATTCACGCTGCCTGAATAACAAGCCCCATTTGCACAGTGCGGGCAGTCCGTTTCACACTCGTCCAAGTAGCACTCCGCGGCAGCTTTGTCCCCTCTGCCAGCAGCGGGTGCCGGGCACTCGCACTCCCAGTTGCCCAGAGTGAAGATGTTGTCGTCGACGCAATTTTGGTCCACAGCAGAACACGTCTTCTTGTACGAGTCCACAGTGCACTCGTCAAAATCACAGTCAGGTGCCTGCTGTCCAATAGCCGAGATGTTAGCCGGGAACGGGCAGCGGCACTCCCAATCGCCGTGTGTCGACGTATCTGGGTCGACACAAGTCTGGTTCAGGTACCCGTCGCAAGTTCCGTTTGCACAATGCAGGCACTCTTGGCGACACTCATCAATCCTGCATGTAGCGGCCGTTGTACTTCCCACCCCCGTGTACGGTGGATTGCACCTGCACTCCCAGTTGTCTAAGGTGCCTGCCGATGAATCCAGGTCTTTGCAACTCTGGTCGGGCCCGCATGTCGCCGTATCGCACTCGTTTATGAGACACTGTGCCAAAGCGAGTTTCATGTGACTACTTGCTACTTCTGGTTCGATGCAATCGCAGTACCAATCGTTGCTGCACGGTTCCCACGAAGGATCGACGCACTTCTGTCCGCTGTTCCCGCAAGTGATGTTACCTACCGACCCGCTCCGACATTCATCAATTGTGCATTCGCTGCTTGCGGTGTTCCAGGAACAGTCCCCATCTGCCTCACAGAGCTGCTTGTTTACACTGACAGAGCCGCCATCGTACTTGCAACCGCAGTCGAGAACCGGCTCACTGATGCAAGCTGTACCAGTCCATGTGCAGTTCGTCGATGTCACCTGCGCGCAGGCTGCACTGTCGCAAATGTCAGTGCACGGGGAATTCAAACACAACGACTCAGCGTCAGACCACGCACAGCCAGGGTCGGCCGCGCACACGACATCCGATCGGTAAAGCTCGCAGGGGTACCTTTTCCCCGGAACTGTACCGGGTGTTTCGTCTGTGATCTGGCTTCCCCAATCAGCATTCGAATCGCAAATCCTATCGAGGATGTCCAGCATTGTGTCTATGGTGGCGCTCTCGGTGTGGCGAGACTGGACAGCAGTGGTAAGTGTGCGAAGAGTGCTTTCAGCTGTGATGTCTAGTTTGCTCCGTGTCGCCGACTTTTGAATAAGGAGCCCGAAGCGTTGCACGTTGAGAAGGTCAAGCTTGTCCAGAAAGGGTTTGCTGTCAGCCACGCCGATATCACCGGAAGCGACAATGAACAACACACGCTTTCTCAACGTGCTCGCGGGTGAATTCAAGTCGAACTCAGAAGCAGCTCGGGAAAGTCCCTCTGCGACCATGGGGGTCCCGCCAGCTGGGTTGTCGGCATGCCAAGTAAGGTCCTCATGGAGTTCCGTCCAATTTCCAGAGAGTTGCCCGGCCGTTGTGTTGCCCTCCACCACCATCGCGCGACCATTTGCTGAGTAAACCTGCAAGAACGAGAGTCGCGCGGCAACGGCTGCCCGACCGGCCGAATCGCCGACCACAAAACTTTCCCCCGTCAGTGGCAAGCCTTCGGCCCACTCACGGAGCTTTTGCACAACGCCGATGAACCCATCGGGATGCCTGCCGTACCTCTCTTGGGCCCGAGTCGACCCTTCAAACAGCACGACGATGTCCATCGCAGGACACATCCCGTACCTCGCGAAAGTGCATTGTGCGGGCAGGCCGTTCTTCCAGAAGCAGCTATCCCTCTGTGCACAAGTGCACTCATCTGTAAACGTTCCGCAGGCCAAATCTATGCAATCCGATGCTAAGGGGGCGGGTGCACCAGCAGGTGCTGTCGTGGCCGCGGGGCAGGCTTTCAGCCCTTGGCACCCGAGACCGTCGATGGTGTCATGAATTTCAAATTCCCAGCCGAGTGTCTTGGCCTCGGCTTCGGTTTGGAAGCCATCAGGGTGCAGCTCGCTGTTCACATCGCGACGACAAACTGCATCTTTTAGTATATTTCCCATTGGAAAATATCCGAGGAGGTCTATAATGACACCGTCGTACAAAAGCGCCACAGGATCGTTGCCGTTGAATTCCAGTGACTCGCGGGAGTCGATATGCACGCCACCGGCGGTAAAGATCTCCTCTAGCTTGTGCACAACCACAAAAGACGCTCCTGGTGCCAGCGTGCCACTAAGGGTGAAATATTTTCCTTTCGCTGAGTTGCCATTGACGTAGTAAGCGAGCATGTATGAGCCCAGGGACACACTGTCAGAACCGCGGTTCGAAATTTCTACAGCCTTGTTGTAGCTCTTTCCCTCTATCGTCTCCGAGATGTAGAGATCGTGCTCACGGCTAACGCTGGGTGCTCCTATCCATACGCACGTAGGGCTTGCTCCGCATGCGGCTGATTGAGTGAAGCCGTAACACCTTTTCAACTGGCATGTCCCTGGACTGGCTGAAGTGTCCCACGCACACCCAGTAGTTTGGTCACAACACAGCTCGGAAGTGTACTGAGCGCACGGCTTCATCACGCAGATCGTGTCCCATGTGCAACGGGGGTCGTCGTTGCAGTCGCTCACGAGTGTGTAAACGCATGCCGCCAGTCCACATTTGGGTCCTGCGGCCAGGTTACAAAGGTCTGTTGAATACTGGCACCTCGAGTCTTGGGTGCAAGCTGGCTCGCTGGTTGCGGTACACGGTGTCGCAACGCACCCGGCAATGCCGTTGCTTTTCCGCCACGAGCAGGCGTCGTCGCCTTCCGACAGACACTCCTGTTCGGTGCCCGCCGACACGCACGGCAACTTCGCGCAGGCTGCGTCCTTCCACTCGCAGAGCTGGGGCGAAGATTCGCACTCGGTCGGCGATGTGAACACACACCGCGCCTCCTTGAAACACCAACCGTCAACCCATTCGCAAAGGTTGGCCGTGTCCGAATCGCACTCCGCCTGTGTGCACAGCCGAACACACGCGGAATTCACGCACTCTTGATCCACCGAATGCCAGGCGCAGCCAGGGTCCCTCGTGCAGCTTTGACCGTCGGTATACAGCAGGCAAGCTTGGTGAACGCCAACTGAAATAGGCGCGGTAGCTTTAGATACGATGATGTTGCCGAATTGGGCGGTTGGGTCGCACATGTCAAACAGAACATTGGTTTCGATTTCGTCGATCTGCAGGTTCAGGGTGTGATTTGCCTTGGCCTCAGAAGCAATAGCTTGAAGGGATACGTCGGCAGCGACGCTTTCCAGGCTTTCGGCTGAGGAACGACTGATGGTGATGCCGAAACGGTCCACGTTTTTGGTGTCAAGCGCCGTCAAGTTAACACTCGACGAGTCTTGAATGGCCCCATCGGCGAACACGAGCATGATCCTGGCCCGTCCCTGCGTGTCTGCTCCAAACATGTCGTCAGCGGCTTGCAACCCGTTCTTAATCTTGGAGGCGCCGCCCAGCCAATTTTGCGCATGCCACGTGATGTCCTGTTCCAGCTCGTCGAGATCGCCAGACAACCTCCCCTGTGTCCCGATGTCCGACCCCCCCGTTGTTCGAGAGATCGCAGTGAGTACCTCTGTGGCCGCGAACTGGACGAAGCCCACGCGAAACCCAGCGGGGTCGCTTGCAGGTGGCACAGAGCCTCCTTTTTCTCCGGAAAGCGGAACTCTCTGCAACCAACCTCTCAGCGCCTCCATTAGCGCGAGGTTCCCTTGAGGGCGCCTTCCGAAGCTGGACAACATCGAAGTAGACCCGTCGAGCAACACCACGATGTCCAATGCGGGGCAGCTTGTAAACGTGGCGGAGTCGCATGCGCTGCGAGCCGCGTCCCACAAGCACGCATCGTGCCCTTTGCACCGGCACTCTTCAAGAAGAGGGCAGCTCAACTCAAGGCAGGTGCTGCCGTGCCACATGCATTGAAAATCTGCGTTGCACCCCGCTTGCGTGGTATAGGTACCGGAGCAGTACGTCTGTTTGCAGAAGGACGGCGATGCATCGATATCCCACTCGCACTCATTCGTCGCAGCACAGCACCTTTCGGACGGGTACTGCACGCAAGGAGCCTGTGAACAAGCGGATCCTGACCAAACGCATCGTGAGTCTGCCTTGCAAGCAGCACTAGCCGTGGCCGTGCATCGTTTCGGCACGCACTGGTGGTCGGAAATATCAGCGCACGCCTCGTTCCATTTACAGCCCGCGTCGAGTTTGCAGATTGCTTGATCGTCATACTGACAAGGTGCCTCTACGCAGGACCCTTTAGCCCCCACGTCCTGCTCCCACTCGCACGTAACTTTTGTACCACAGTCAGCTTCCGTTTTGAACGAGCTGCATCTCCCATCCCGCGAGCAAACCGGGTTCAACAAGCATCGACCATGCGCGCTGCATTGATAGACAGGGCACGGTTCTTCGCTGCCGTTGCAATCCAAGTCACTGATGCAAGGAAATTCACAGGTAAAAGGCAACGATGCAGTTTTTGCAACGTCAATCCACAGGGTCGACGTAGCTAATAATGCGCTTGACATGTTCGTTGGGGGGAAATCCCATGCACAGAAGTCTTGTGTGCACCCGACATCTACCACGTAAAAGATGTCCCCATTGGTCCACTGCCAAGCCTTGTTGTCCGGTGTGCTGCCATCTGTGTGTGATGTTTCGCCCTGAGTGAGTGTCACGATGCGATGGTTCTCGTCCGCTGAAGTAATACGAGTCAGACGACCGTGCCTGCCGTCATGGCAGAGCTTTCTACAAATATCATCGGCAGCCGACTGGGTGCTCTTCAACGTTTTTGAGTGCCAGAAGGTAATGTCAGCGGGGGCAGTTGTCTCGAGCGTCCCATCAGAGAGAAGCACGTTGCCCTCACGGGTGCAATTGCTGCGCAGGGAGCAACGACCTGTGGAGTGGCACACATAGTCTGGTCCGCTCGATTCTTGGCAGTCTCTGTCGGACGTGCACGGGAACTCGCACAGCATATAAGTAAGAGACTGAAGGTCAACGTCATCTATCTGACCAAACGTTGTGAAAGCCAGAACGTGTTGGTTGTTATCCAAGTTATCTGGACTTCCAGCATCGAAGTTACACCACCGCTGCTGACAGCCCTCGCCCTGTATCCACATGACGGTGCCATCCGACCACACGAACGTGCCTTCCTTGGCTATGTCGGTCGCATCAATTCCTGCTTGAGCGTCTCTTCCCGATTTTGAGAGGACGAGAACTTTTGCTCTGAACAGTTCGTCTTGCGAGTACATGCGCGCCACCCGCCCCATTCTTCCATCGTGGCACAACTGACTGCATGTGTCTCGGCGCTCCCAGTAATTGTACTCGGATGTATTCGATGTCCAGTAGCGGATATCCTTGTACGGTGCTTCCAGTGTACCATTTGTGAATGCGAGCATCCCGGAGTTGCAGGTGCCGCCTGCTCGCTTCACGCACCGCCCCCTATCCTCGATGCACATGTACTCCGTCTGACCGTTGTCGTTGCAGTCCGTGTCAGTCGTGCAAGGGAATTCGCACACATATGGCCTGTTGGCATCACCAGTAGAGGTAGCCCACGTCGAATCAGTGTTCTGGTGAACGAAGCTCAGGGTCGTGTCGTTTGTCGGTTGGCCAGGCGCCCAGTTGCACCATGCCTGTTTGCATGGGGTTCTTGCTCCAGTTTCGTAAAAATGTAACCCACTCGACCATACGTACGTACCGTCCTGCTGCTGGTCTGTGCCACCCATGTGCAAGCCACTCGTGCCTATAAACGAATTCCAGGCAGTACTCTTGTGCATGAGGGTCTTCACAGCGACGTCTTCCTCTTGTGACTGCACCTCGACAAGTCGACCGTACCTGCCGTCAACGCACAAAGCTTCGCACGTTGCTTGTGCGTCTACCCGATTTGCCTCGTGATCGAACCCGGAGAACCAAATGGGAATATCCTTCTTAGTCGCATCACTCAGCTGTCCGGCAAGCAGCCCGAAGCTACCGTAGGCCGTGCAGGAGCTCTTCTGCACACAGCGCCCGTGCTTGTGACATATGTATTCTATTCCGGCCGTTTCCTGGCACTCCTGGTCGCTGAAGCAAGGAAACTCGCACACATATCTCTGATAAGTATCACGCTCCTCAATGTGCCAAGATAGGTCTCCGGTTTGGAAATGAAGCCCCAGGTAGTGTTTGCTCGCTTGTGATGTTTCGTCGGCACCCCAAAAGCACGTCTCTTGCAGGCAGACGGGATTTCCTGTCACGTTTTTCCAGAAAACCGATCCATCTGAGTACTGCCACACGTTCTCGTGTCCGAAGTCTGACCCGTCGATGTGGGTGCGGTTCTCGTAATTTGCTGTGGCGCCAAGAGCGGCAACGCGGTCGCGCTCTTCGTCGGTAAGTACCCGAGCGAGCCGACCGGGACGACCGTTTCTGCACATCAACTTGCACGCATTTTCAGCTTGAGGCCGCTGAAGGACAGTGCTCGAGAGCCAGAACATGATGTCCTTCTCCACACTGCCCTCAGCGTACCCGTCACTGTAGTCCTCAGGAGCGTATACGGAGCATTCACTCTCCTTCACGCAGCGGTTCGTTGTTTGGTGGCAGACCCATTTGTCGCCGCCGGTGTCCTTGCCGCAATCGGCGTCTACGTTGCAAGGAAACTCGCACAGCACACTCGCGAACCTGGCCGCCGTGTCCGTCCAGTTTTTGTATGCCAGCAGCATTTCCATGGTGTCTTCCTTGCCCCCGAAGTCGTCAGGTTGACCGGGGTGCCAGGAGCAGAATTTCTGGGTGCATCCGTAGTCCTTTTCCCAGAACGTGTTGCCGTCTGACCATGCCCAGCGGCCTTCGACTGCACTGTCGGACCCGTCGATGCCTAGGAACGGGTACTGAGCCACCAGAGCCAAGACTCGGTCGTTTTCTTCTTTCGTGTATATTCTTCCGAGTCTTCCCCTGCGACCGTTGTACTCAAGGGACAAGCACGCGTCTTTCCACGCTGCATTGGAAACGTTGGTCGTCGAGGCCCAGTATATGATATCACGATTTGTTTCTCCGTTGAAGGTGCCGTCATGCACTGTCAATCCTAGACAGCCCAGACTGGCCAGGAGCAGAATTATCAGCGCCTGGACCAGCCCGCCTCGCCCTTTCGCAAGCGCTGACATTGTTGCCACCCCGCTCGCTCTCGTGTTTGACGATGATACGAAGCGTGCTTGTTTTTGTTTGAGGGGCAGATTGGTGTCTATATGTACGTGTGCGTGTTAGGATTGATCGAAAAAAAGTATTGGTGCTGCCGATCCCGAGAGACGAACAGTTGGTGGGTGTTTGTGATAACACACGCGTTTGTCTATAACGTGTTCTCAGGAACTTCATACACACCAAGAACTTCGCACGAACCCCGCCACGCCCTCTCTTGCACCTCCTCACCATTAGGATCTCACCTGCATCACCTGCCTGTCTACCATTCCTACAGAGGATAAACTCAGGCCATGGCCACGTTGCTTGGGTTCAGTCCGGCATTCCCTGCCTTTCTCGATTGATTGGTGGTTGCTTCTAGAGTTAGTGGCTCAGTGAATGTTAAAGGGCTCAAAAAGCCCTTCATGCTAGCACGACATAGGCTTTCAATTGTCCAGCGCAAAGGGAAAGAAAAAAGATTCACGTTGCTTGGGAAAGGCTAGCAGCAAAATGTCCATCGAACGATCGAGACTCATCTTCTTGCAAGAAGAAGGCTGGAGGATAGTTCTTCTGAAGCCGCACACGGTATTGTGGTTGCGGCCGTTAGAGCGAGTTGTTGTCGAGCATTTCTGCGTGCTCGTCTGCCAAAGGGCACTTGTGGTATCTCTCGATTTGGTTCACGTACCAAGTGTCATCGTTCGCCACCCAGAACGGGGTCCACCGCATTGCCTTCCATCGCTTGCGGTATGCTTGCTCAAAATACCGCCCCGCAGCATCGCAGAGCGAGCGCTGTGGGGGCAGCATCTGACGCTCCAACTTCGGCCACTCGTTGAGTGCATCAAAAGTGGCTCGGTCACCCTCCGACAGGCTGGATCTGATCTTCCTGGCTTCAGCAACGGTCGGAACAGACACCACGAGCGGGTCTGGCGTCTGGCAAGTTGCCGCCCCCAGAATCTGCTTCGCCGCCCCGTAGTGCAGGCTGTACCCCTTTTGAACACCTTCTTCCTGGATCGACCGGTCCAACCCGGTCGCCACGAACGACGTCTTTTGCCACACATCGCCCATTTGCGGTAATTCCCGGACCTTGTCATCGCCCCAATAGGACACAACATGCTGGAAGAGCGTCTTTGAGAACGCAATATGGCCGTCAGCGTTGATGCAGAGGCCTTTGCTTGCGAGGGTCGCCGTCTCGAACAAACGCATGACCGATGTATGCTTGCCATAACTCGGTAGAAAGCAAAAGGAGTGTTCGGCGCGCATCATGATGGCGGATGCAGTTTCACGGTCTTGCTCGTTTCCGTACTCAAAGCCTTTCGAATCGACAAGAACCGTGTTCAGAAGGGCTGGATTCGGCGGCGGGAGGCCCTGTTTCTGGCGCTCCTCGCGCACGTAGTCGTAATTGACGATGAGGCAGTCGCTGGGCTTTAGCCGCGACTCCGGCACAATATTTGAGAACGCCGTCTTGATGCCACCGCTGAAGTTGCTGTGGAGGTACAGGTGGCCGTACCTGGGATCTGCCCCGGGGCTGAGATCATTGGACACGGGTGGGTCTGTAATTAGCCGTTTGGTACTGTTGCGGTGCTCAACAAGCTTGTTGTGGAATGTGGACGAGTCTGTACTTGGCGCGTTGATGGGCTGCGCGGCTTCCGCTCTGCTGCTGCTGAGGTATTTCGTGAATGTGTCAGCCGGAACACAGCGCACGAAGGTGATGCCACGGTCAACGTCCTGGAGCGCGCTTCTCCGGACGTAAGCCCCGATGATGGCGTTGATTGTTGCTGACTTGCCGGTGCTGGTCACCCCGAAGATCCCGACGATCGAATTGAATGACCAAGGAGCCTTCTTCTCGAGCCACTTCCGACTCGCGCACTCATCTTTGAAGTCCACTTTCCAGTAATCCATGTCCCTTCCCCGCCGCCTTTTTGTGCATTTGTTTGTAGCCAGAAATGCTCGAGAAAGCGGCGGATCAGGAGGCTGCGCAGGTACAGAGGTGCTGTTGGTTGCCGTTGCAGGTGTGTTCCTTATTCTGAATGTCTTGCAATTATGTGGGCATGTTTGTGTTACAAAAATGGGGACAGCGGGCATTTGAAAGCTAGCTTTGAAGAGAACCCCAAGCGGATTGTTTCTTCAGGCGGGGTTGTTGAACACGGATAGATGATGCTGGTTAAAGCACTGGCGAAGTGGAATACAGCAAAAGGTACAGATGGATGAGAGTGTGCACAGGAGATGGCATTCAGGAGACAGGATGCAACAAGCTCGGTGAGAATGGGGGAACCCTGTTCCTCTGAACATGAATCCGAACAAGGATGCTGCACTCTCACGGATAAGCTACAAATTTGAGAGCTGTACTCTGGTTGGCATGGCAGTGAGACTTCAACATCAAGCTCGAAAACGTGCTTGGCAATGGCTGACCGCTCATGGCAGGAAACAGAAGCAAGATCATATGAGGCTTGCATCTTCACTCGAAGCGGGCTAGACTCAGTACATGCAGGGCCTTGTCAAGATGATTGGGTTTCTAATGCTCGCCTGCATATTTCTTTGTCCATTCAGCTGCGGTAGCTCTAAACTTATTCTGATCCTGTGCATTTGTTTGATGTTGAACTCTTAAATTATTGAAGATTCCAGAAACGCCCATCCCGGTTTTTGAGGTGCCAACAGCACGAGACCCACACTCTCCACCAACAGAAGGTTCTGGAGGTACTTCCAGGAGTTTGAGTGCCGTGCTAATGAAACATGGCGACAGCGATGACTAGAAATGGCTTCAAGTGGTCAGTACCCTGCATCGAACCGGATGCACCGCAAACAATTCTAGTGAAGCATAGAAACATACTTGCTTAAGCATTTGTGCAATCTCTGGTACCAGCGGGTCTGCCGGGTTAGGATCAGTGAGCAGACTCAAGATGGAGAGCAACACCTTGCTGATAGTCAATGCCGGCGACCTGATTGTGTTGCAGTTTTCGCGGATGGAATACCTTGTAGTTTGGGGTATTTTCCTTTTTTCACCTGGTAGGCTTTAAGCACAGACATGTATGATGTAACACTGTACGGTGTTGATTCGCTCATTGTTCAGGCTACTATTTTTGGAACATCTTGCATTGTCTCGAGAAGAAAGTAGCATACCACTGAGTTTGCAAAATATCAAGGCAAATTCCGCCAGCTGCATTGATATTTGGATGGAAAACCTTTGTTATGAAGTGGACTTTTGGTGGAGAGAATGGGTAGTCGCTCGGGAACTGCAGGTTCAAATAAAAGATTCCACCCTCGTATGGTGACTCTGTTGGACCAAGCAGCTTGGCTCTCCAGTTGTAAATGTCCGCATCTGCCACTGGACCAGCGGTAACATCCGGTATTCGACCTTCCTGGAGCTCGGCATATTCTTTCTTTATTCTCCTTACCGCAGCCATCCTCACAGCTGCGAACTCAACCTGTTTTGAACTGGAATGCATCTGTACCTGGCCTTTGGTGTACTTGCTGTGGTGCCGGGATGAGCCCCACCCTGAGTCAAAGCTACAAGTTAAGGCATCGGTAAGTCTGGTGGTCAGCGCTTGCACTCCTGGCTGTTGGTGTGGGACAAGGAACGAAGGGTTGGAGCAGGACGGTTTTCTAAGGCAATGGAAGAGAGGCTAGTACGCGATGAGGCGCTGCTGGCTGCTATTTGTGGACAGATGGCAATCGGCATGCTCGTGATCAGTTCTTCCCTCGTCCCTGTGTTAGGTTTTATCGGGTTTGGCGCGCGACATTATTGGAAGTTTAGAAAGCCGACAGCAAGCATTCGCTTGCATCTCGTAAGAATACTCGTGTGTCAGTGTGCGAGAACTTATGGAATCACACTCGGCATTGCATCTGAAATCGAACTGGAGGATCGTAGCTGGGCAGACGCCCTCGTTCAGAATACACTTCTTACCCTAGTGATGGTGAAGTTGTGGTTCATCAAACCGCAAAAAGTATCTGGGACCGATGATTCCTGACATGCCTCGTAGGGAGGGGAGAGAAAGCCGTCGAACGGAATGCCAACGCTCTTGTTGTTGTGCGCACATTGTTGAAAAAGGCGGTGCTGACCTTGTTTGATACGCTCTTCGTTTGGGATAGAATGTGCCGATAATCTGCGTCGTCGGCGTCGCGGTTATCTCACTTCGACTGGATGATGCTTCCGGACGGTTTCCGGAGAGGTTCGGCTTTGTTGTCGCATTAATGCCCTGACGATCTCGAACCGCCTCCGAACGGTTGTCGCGCTTGTCAGGACCTTCGTTCACAGGACTTGCATGCTTAACCCATTGGCCACTAGAGGCTCGCTGACCACTGCCAACGAGTTGGGGCCCGTTTTGGGCCGCATACACGGCGTGTGGGGCAAAACGTGGTGAACAATAAGAACATTCAAATGAGTTTGGAGTGTAAAAATAAGGGGGCGGGGTTTGGCACTTCGCAGGAAGTGAAGGACAACATACCTTGGGCCGAGATGTTTTGGGCTTGTTTGGCCGCAGAACCCCAGAGGATCTTCCAAGGTCTCCGGGTTTTGTCAGATCTTCGTCGCTTTGCTTCGGGCTGTCAGCCTTTTTCTTCCTGTCAGACTTCGTCTTTAGAAGTTGCCCCAGGGTGGTTCGAATGATAGATGCAGCCGGCACTGCCGTACCGATACTTGTGTCTGCCGGTTCGCTTTCTTGAGGAGATGGCTCATCTTGCCGCTGTCGATGTGTTTGTAGAGTGTTCGGAGGTTAACAAGGCCGGAAAAGATCGGATACGCAGTTGGAGTCGCCTTGGTTTTGTTGCTGAAGATGGAGCTCTACAGATAATTGAGTACTAAAATGGCAGTGATATGCTTTGTGGAAGAAAATATGTACCTGTAGGGAGCTTGGTGTATCCAAGCGAGACTGCACGGCGGTTGGCAACTTGGCCTGTTTGTGTTTAGGTTCGTGCTTATGCTGTGTGCTGTGTGTGCGCGCGCTTGGAATCGTGTTTGTTTGCAATTGTGGTTGTGTTAGCGTTGGCGTTTGTCGTGTGATGGTGTCTTTGACGGGACCGGATCTTGACTGCAGACTCGGGGGGTCACGGGATGAGATTCTTGTCTGCAACTTAGGAGTTGGCGGAAATGGGATGTTACATTGTAGCACCCTACTGTGGAATTTCAAGAACTCCCATACCCATGTTGGCAATAGGGCCACAAATCACAAATTGTACATATTGTTGTACAAAAGCACACCTCGTCCAGAACGATGCGAACATCTGTTTTAGCAGCAAGAATTGTCTGTGTTTGGTGTGCTTGTCAAGTTCAGTCTACGTACTTAAGGGTCGAGTACTACGGGACAAGACTGTCGTGGATGAAGTTTGCCTGCACCTGTGCGTACGGGTGGTTGAAGAGAAGAAAAAAGCTACCTTCAGGCGTTTGAGCAGAGCTGCTGGGTCATTTACGTACTGCGATGCCGATATTGTCTGTGTGTGGAGATGTGGTGTTCACATGCGAACAGGGAGATCACTCTGTCAAGGACAACGGCGACGCACACCGTCGACGTGATGTTCCTATTGTACCCCGCCTTTAAAAAAAGTGGGGGAAGCGGGGGGGAAAGCGGGGGAAAAGCGAGGGGTCGGCGACGCGCACACGCAACCCTTCCCCCGTGGCCAAGAAGGTCGCCCCGAAGAAGCAAGGCAGGGCGGTCGCCCCGGAGGTTGCCTGGAAGGCCCCGAAAGTCGCCCCGAAAGCCGTTTCTTCGTCTGGCAGTGACAGCGACAGTGACGGCTCTGAAACCGAAGCAACTTCGGCTGCAACTTCCGCAGCTGCGCAATCGGCATTCTGAATGCCTAGGTGTAACTGAGGTCGACTCGGGGGTTTCAACCCTGATTACGATCTCAGGGAACAAGCGCCGCCAGCGGCTGACCCCTAAGGAGCTCATGCTCAGGGCAAACTCCTCATCAACGGCGACATCACACCGTGTTTGGCTCCGGAACTCGGCGGGAGAGTGTGACGATGAGTACCCGACGGGTAGGTGAGTATTGAACTACCCGCTTTTCCCCCGATATGCCCGCTTTTCCCCCACTATGCCCGCTATCCCCCGCTATGCCCGCTGTTCCCCCGCTATGCCCGCTTTTCCCCCACTATGCCCGCTTTCCCCCGCTATGCCCGCTGTTCCCCCGCTATGCTGTTCCCCCGCTATGCCCGCTGTTCCCCCGCTATGCTGTTCCCCCGCTATGCCCGCTGTTCCCCCGCTATGCTGTTCCCCCGCTATGCCCGCTGTTCCCCCGCTATGCTGTTCCCCCGCTATGCCCGCTGTTCCCCCGCTATGCTGTTCCCCCGCTATGCCCGCTGTTCCCCCGCTATGCTGTTCCCCCGCTATGCCCGCTGTTCCCCCGCTATGCTTTTCCCCCGCTATGCCCGCTTTTTCCCCGCTTTTCCCCCGCTATGCCGCTTTTTCCGCTTTTCCCCCACTAAGCCCGCTTTTCCCCTGCTATGCCCGCTTTTCCCCCGCTATGCCCGCTTTTCCCCCGCTGCTTTCCCCCGCTATGCCCGCTTTTTCCCCGCTTTTCCCCCGCTATGCCCGCTTTTTCCCTGCTAAGCCCGCTTTTTCCCCGCTTTTCCCCCGCTATGCCGCTTTTTCCGCTTTTCCCCCACTAAGCCCGCTTTTCCCCCGCTATGCCCGCTTTTTCCCTGCTAAGCCCGCTTTTTCCCCGCTTTTCCCCCGCTATGCCGCTTTTTCCGCTTTTCCCCCACTAAGCCCGCTTTTCCCCCGCTATGCCCGCTTTTTCCCTGCTAAGCCCGCTTTTTCCCCGCTTTTCCCCCGCTATGCCGCTTTTTCCGCTTTTCCCCCACTAAGCCCGCTTTTCCCCTGCTATGCCCGCTTTTCCCCCGCGTTTCCCCCACTATGCCCGCTTTCCCCCACTATGCCCGCTTTCCCCCACTATGCCCGCTTTTCCCCGCTTTTCCCCCGCTATGCCCGCGTTTCCCCGCTTTTCCCCCGCTATGCCCGCGTTTTCCCCCTTTTTCCCAAATTTGGGGGAGGGAAGCGGGGATCCCGCTTTTTTGAAGGCGGGGTACAAGTATGGCTTATGTAAAAAAAATGGATCGTGTGCGAGTATTGGTCGATGTCCGCAAGTCAAAGTTGCTTCGTAACTTTATGCACGCGCATGTAGCTTAGCGCATGCCAACTTGCCAATCAGAGCAGGAAAATGCTACTGCATACATTGTATGGATGCAACTTTATCGCTGATGGATCGTCGGTGAGAAGTATTGTGTCAACAGCTGACCACTCCTGGTGGGCTGCCCACATGTCGGAGAGGTCGATTTGCTCTGCTGGTGCGTAGGTGAAGAGGATAGGGTTGCGCTTGGTTCCGAAGAGCTCAGCAACGGCTGTGTCCGAGGGCTCGTGGCCAAGAGCTGCGACGGCAAACTTGTCGCAAATGTGCCTGCAGAGCTCGGACTTCGGAGCGAAAGGGAAGGCATCCAGGTCCGCGACTACGAGAAACGCTTTGCGCAGAAGCCGAGACGGCTGGTGCAGCCAGTAACCGCCTCGGCTTTCCAAGAGTGCGGCGGAACCCTCGAAGTCCTGCACTTGAACGAGTTCGTCGGATTCTGTGAACACCCACGAGCCCTTCACGAAGGGCGTATCAATAGCCCGGGCGCGCTCGGCTGCGCCTACGTCCGAGGACGTGGGTGGCAGATCCAGTGCAAGGTCGTCGGCACTGAGAAAGGATATGAAACAGCTGGAGACGTCGTTGTGCCCTCCTTTCACTTTCACGGGTTGCGAGGTTTCTTTCTCGGGAGGCGGCGACTGAGGGACTTGCGTTGCCACTCTCAAGGGGGAGGGAGAGGAGGACTTTGGTTGCAGTGGGAGCTGTGGCGGGCTGTGCTGCGCCGGTTGCGGCTGGGGTGGCTGGGGCAGTTGTGGAGGCTGCGGCGGCTTGGGCTCGGAAGGTGGCTCAATCGGTGGAGCTACTTCCTGAGGCGGCAGCGGCGGAGCTGGGGGGTCAGGCGGGGGTGGTGACGATGGCGGTGCTGGCAGAAAGGGGAGAGATGCCCCTTGCATATGTAGACCTGGCCACGCTTCGGTCTGATGGACTGTTGTTGGAGGTTGCGGAGGTTGCGCAGTCAGCTTTTGGAAGATTAAACCCGAAGGACGGTGGCCCTGCTCATTGGATTCGTCTGCCTTCTTCCGAGCTTCACTGCCCCGTTGCAGAAGGACCAGGACATTGTCTTCCTGTGAGGAGCTAGGCTTCCCCCCAAGTCCGCCGCTTGGCTTTCCCCCAAGCCCGTTTTGCATCAAGAACGTTTGGATCTCGCTATTCATGGTTTCGGCAACCCTTTTACTTTTGGACTGCGGTATGTTCGGTGTTCAAAAGAAGTACGCAGGGCGCAAATTCGAGCTAGACGGATCGTTTGCCACAAACTTGCATCCAATCTAAAGAAAAGCGTTGTTGAAGAAAGAAGTTCGCCCGGGGGAACTACGGACTGCAGCATACAGCAGGAAGTGCCAAGGTACGCCACATCTACTAGCAGGCTTTCACTGTTACATTCCTTGTTCTCTGGGAACTGCACACTCAGAACCGAAGAAGGAAGACTGAGAAAACAGAGGGCCAGGAATCAAATGCTTAGTTGCAGAGAACAGCTTCGAAGGAAAGGAAAGGTGCGGTTAAGTTGTGGTATGGCCAAGCCTGAGCCTCTGAAGAACCTTCAAAAGAATGTGCATGCGAGTCACTATTGCCGCATGAGTACACGAAAATGGTGCTCGCTCATGCAACAAGAGCTACGGACAGTAACTGTGTGCCAAAGTGTCAAATGGGTTGTTTGTAATGGCAGCTGCTAAATGTGCTGCTAGTGTAGCGCTCACACAGGCCCCAGGTGAAGCCGTAAATGAGCAGCACTCAGGAATACTGCTACACTTTCCCCCTCCCCCCCCACACTCACCTCAAACGCGAGTGTTGTCTCCTTCTGGAAAGAAAAACAGCACAGAAGACCATCATCACGGCAAAAACTGTGCAGCCCACAACTCGGGTGTCGATGCCTCTGCGAGAACGAATGGGAGGACTTCGAGAATTTCTAGCATTTCGAGGAGCGACGATGAGGCTAAGAACTCGTTTCGCGTCATTTCGCGCACCTCTTTGCACCGGTCGACCATGGCCACTTGTTTTATAGCCAACCGCTTGGCAAATGAAGTGACCCACAGCGCGGAGCTGGAGGATGTAACAGCCAAGTTGCCCTGGTCAGGCAGGGACTTGTCATCCTCTTTGAAGGCTTTGTGCAGGGCATCCACGACGCACAGGAAAGCAAGGGGCGCCTTCAAGAACTCGAAGAGACCGTCGTCTGTGCTGACGTCGAAGACTGCGGCGCTGGATGAGGTTGCAGGGATGCTTGATGTGCTTGGAGAAAAGTGTGCTGCTCCGCGCACGTTTACCCAATCGACGTCATCGGTAATGTCGTCTTCGTAGTCGTCGAGCCGTGATCGAGTACCAAGGCCGGTCATCGCCGCATGAGGTGCAGGCGTGTGGGATGGCATCGCAGGTGGCACTAAGTCGCCGTACAGCAAATGCAGCGGCTTGCTCCTGCCCTGCCTCGTGCAGAAGGTCGACAGAAGGTACGCAACGAAGTTGCGGATGACTGTGTACTTGTTCTCTTGCCACTGGACGAAAGACATGGTGTGGAGTGATACTGTCAGCAGGTAGAAAACAAACTCGCTCGAGAGAGCCGGCGGGCTCGAAGCCTCGATGTGAAACAAGAACGGCGTCGCGGCTCCGGCGATGAACTGGTTCAGAAGAGAAGCCGCCCGAGGCCGCTCGTACGCCGCGCCTTCGACGTCGAGGAAGTGCAGCGAGATTTGCACTTGCAGCGGCAGGAGGCTGAAGTTGTGCTCGGGCCCGCCCCCGTTTGAGTCCGCGGAGTAGGAGTGCCCCCAGCACGACCGCGCGATCATCATCCGGCAGTCGTAGACCGACTGCTCGAAGGGTGTCAACTGCCCGCGGCTCGGCGACAACCCCACCCGCTCCATGAAGTGGCTCGTGACTCTGTGGTACTGCATCGCGTTCGTATCTTCCACTTTCAAAGGCAAAATCGCGTTGCAGCGCGTCTTCAAATTTCGCACGGTAGCCCCATCCCACTCCCGCTTCGGAGGGCGCATGGATGCATCGATCTGTGCGTGAGTGTGGATGTGCGCTGTTCAGAGGAAAACGTCACAAGGTTGGCTGAGTGGACACACGATCGTTCGTGAGGCAAGGCCGCTCCTCTTCTTGATTCCTTCTTCTTTTCGAGCGCCGCCCCCCGTCGACAGGAGCAGAAATGTCCCTCTTCATCGTCTGGTTTGACTACCCACCACTAGTCTGAGCTTTCGCCCCGTGCTGGCGCAATGGAGCCCTCACGCCTAATATGCCACTGCATCGGCGTTTGGTGGTTGCAACGCTGCAAGTTGAAAAAGCGCACACCTGCACCGCTTCGCGGTGGCACGAGAAGTGAATGGCATTGAAATGTGTGACGCAGCTGTAAGTCGGTGCCCGCGAAGGACTGTTTACGTGGGCCAAGGTGCACCCTGAATCCGGAGGCGCGGTATTCGTTGTGATTTCGACACGGCGCGAGAACACGTAAATGCCGAGTACATCCTGTGTGCAGTTTGTGAAGACATGTCTTGCTGAACAACAACTGGCTCAACAGGTGGTGTGATTCGCACTGGTTCGATAGGAGGCAGTCCAAGGCCTGCCCCAGTCAACCCGGGTGGCTTCAGATGCCCTTGCTCACGTAGGTACCCGCATCCACCAGAAGAGAGAGGTCTGCTGCCCGTACTCCGCATCAGGCTCGCCACTGGGTGGTCAACTGCCTTACGCGTAAGGCGATTGCTGTGCTCAAGGCAAAACGGAAACGAACACGTACCTGCAGCTTGAAGGTGGCAGGCTCTCTGCAGATGAGACACGAAAGGCTTTCTTCGTCGGCGACATCTTCCAAATCAATTCCGGCTTGAGCTTTTTTGTTTAGATCTCGCAATACCTGCAGTGTGAGTGTGCGGGTTTGTCAAGGCAGCCCCCCCCCCGCCATGTAGGCCATCAAATACCAAGCCAGTCGGTCAAGACCTAGCAGGTGCAGGCGTCGGAGATCAATCAACAACATGGGCCCCGATCCGATTGTTCACAATTCGGGCATCCCCGGGTGATGCCGGCGGTTGCAGGGTGTAGTTATCTGCATGATGCAGTTCATATGCGTGTATCTGGTAACTTCACCCCTTGCTTCTTCTATTTTGTCCTTCGCATAGTGACGTTCAGCCGGTGTCGACCTTTCTGGTCCACAGACGGCCGCACGTCTTGCTGCTGGGTTCTCCTTCCATGGTTTATAGCGTGCTTCAGTAGATCCGACAACCAGGGCACCGCGGTCGAACTGAGAGTATTTTGAGAGCTTGAAAAATACCTTTTCTCGCAGTGCCATTGCGGCGTTGTGCTTTGATTTCTTCGTCTTTTTCCGCACGTCTTCAACCTTTTGCCCTTCTTTGCCGCATTCAAGGAGAGTGTCAAGCACTCCGGCCGCTGCTTGTGTAACTTCCTGCTTCTGCTTGCTAGCTTTGCGTTCCAAAGCATGCAGCTGTTTCACCTACCGAATTGTGTTAGATATGAACACTCAAAATGATACCAAAACGTATTCCAACTGCACTGGTTAGTCCCATGCAAAAAGTGCCACTCCAGTTACCGAACATGTAACCTTCTGGTCTGGCTAACTCGTATCGTAAACGCTGGGTTTAACGCACAGCTTTGTTCCGTGGATTGAGCCCCATAAAAGTGCACATACCGTTTCCAGCAGCTTGTGGGCAATTTCTTTAGTGACCTCACAGTCGTTGTACCCCTTGACAAGCGATTCTAGCAAGCTCAGAGTTGCAGGCAGCACCAAAGTATCAGTCGGTTTCTGTGACGAGTGGTGAGGTAAAATTTCTGCAGCTGCCATTCGGTCTGGAATCAAGCGTGTCTGACGATGCTCAATACAATTTGTGTCTAACTATTGACGAACACAACAGACAAGGCGAAAGCCGAAGTTGGCTCTATTGGAATGAAGGATCCCTTGAGTCTACTCTCACTGCAAAGACTAGAAGGTTGCTGCTTTCGGTTTGTGGGGGTTCATGTAACAATACCTCTGCACCACTCTTCACAATTTCGACAAGCTTCGGAAACCCTTCGGCAAAGACAACCGCTTTCAGCGAGCTACCAATTTTGGCCGAGACCGAGCGGAGAACAATGGCAAAACACTGTTTTGTTTTGTGATGATATTGAAACCCATGGACCTGGAAAGTAGCGGTCTGTAGTTCGCTTGTGGACGGCTTGTTGCATTTTGTGGAGTGCCTTTCGCAGACCCTGGACCTCTTTCGGATCGTCAAAGAGAAAATTCGATTACGAGAAGATTTGCCGGCTGCTTTTGTTTGGGCATCGAGCACAGTTTCGCATTTGCCTTCTTCTCATCACGTGGCTGAAATCGCAGGAGATGATTCCCTGTGCAGTGCCTGCAGGTAGGGCCTGCCCTAACTAGACTTTCCCGCAGGACTAGTTAGGTAGGGCGCTGCCTTCCTGCCCTACCTGACTGCCACTGTAACAGTAGAACCCGCACACACCTGAATGTAAAATACAGCTTCCGGTCCTGCTGTCTCAAGCTTCGAACGAAGAGGTGGCATGAAGAAGGACGCCAGCCTGTTGGCAGCACCTGCACTGGTGCTCACGGTTGCACACAGCTTCAGTATGTCGTAAAGATGTTGTTCGGCCTGTGTTGGAGTAAAATGTTTCATTCCGCAGCAGCGTTTGCGGCACGGGACAAAGCTAAGTTCGAAATCGCGTGTTCAGCTTGCTTTTAGAGGACGAAAGCCTTGGTCACAACGGGAGCCCGCTTTAAAATGTATCCAGGTTCGTGGCTTCGCCGATTGCGGGGGGTGGACGATAAGCACTGTCGGTAGTTGGAAGAGGCCGCCAAAAGCCTGCCTGAGCCAAAAAGAATAGGCGCGATGTTTGTTTGTACGTGTCATCCTCCCCGCAGGGGAGTTTCACGACGGGGATAGCACCCCATTCGACGTCTCCCGAGGATGTCAGTCCGAGTTAGTGCCATTGTTTTGTTTGTACGTGCCGGTGAGTGATAGTGAGTGAATATGATCGGTAGGCTAATCTTCTCTCAAACACGCTGCCAGCGTTCTCTTTCGTGGTTACAATTAAATGTTATTGGGAACGTGTCAGTTAGACTTTGGCGGACAATGTCCATGGGGGGGGGGGGGGGGGGGGGGGCCGGCTAAGTTGGATGGAAACGCCGTTTCTTTTAGTTTTTTCGAAATATGGAAACGGAAACGGAAACGGAAACGTTTCCGTTTCTTTTAAAAGAAACGCCGGAAGGTCATGCTGAGGGGTCCTATAGGATACCACTTCGCGGGTCCTTCTGTGTGTCCGTCGGGTGTCCGTTTCCAGCCAAATTTTGGCTTTCCTTTCAGAGGGCGGGATCACCTTCTTCTTTTGATCTACCAGCGGGCACTTCTCTTCCTCCGTCTTCTGGCGGGCTCTCTGACTCTTCAGGGCCCTTCCTGGGCTGTTCTTCGACTTGGCTCGGCCCCTTCTTGTGTGTCGTCGCGGTCTCGTTTGTGCAGAGCAGTCGCTGATGCTCACCGCTTTCTTTCATCGGCGATCTGACACGAGCAAATAGGTAACCACAAGCTAATGATGCAGAATGTCGTCACATGCGGATGCTGAGGTTTTCTGACACCAGATTCCACTCTTCTGTGCCTACCACTTCGTCCTCTGCTGCTTCCAACCCACGTTCTCATGTTTACTTATATCGGCAGCCGTGCCGAGTGGGGCTTTTTGAATCTGCCGTCCTCTTCTGCATTGTCGGTGGGGTTCTTCCTGCCGTCGCTGTCTATGCTCCGACAACACCGCCCGATGGTGCCCCTTCCGGTGGCGGTTGCCACCCGTCGTCGTATGCAAGGTGCACTGTGGCAAGCGATGTTTAGCGCACACGTTACTGCGTGGCCATCGCTTTTCTGGCGGGTTCAACGTTGCCCTGGCATACGTGTGCCCTTCTCACCTCCTGATGCTGATTGCACTCCCTCTTTGTCTTACGCCGCCGAAAAACCCCGGTTCTTGTAGCCTGTGGCGCGGCGGTGCTCCCGCTGTAGGGGGGGTCAAAAGGTCTTTTTTTGCGTCAAAATGGTGACATTTTCAGCCTGTAGACTTAACGGCAGTTTAAGGCTAAAAAAACATGCAACCCGCCTCAGAAATGCCCGGAAACGTGTTTTTGGGGAAAGTTTCATGGAAAATGGCCCAGGGGGGGGTGTATTAGTTGATGGTTTTAGGGTGGACACCGTTTGGCACTGGCTAGCAGCCTGTGGGTGTGCTTCACTGTTCAT
>JAPJBO010001496.1:0-42019 GCA_030068145.1 Diplonema papillatum | reverse complement strand
AGAGAGAGAGAGAGAGAGAGAGAGAGAGAGAGAGAGGAGGAGAGAGAGAGAGAGAGAGAGAGAGAGAACACATCAAAACAAGTCAAAGGGTGTGGGCCTCCACCGTCAGGTGGGGCATGGGCTAGTTCCGGGGTGGCTCCCTGGGAGGGACAGGGACGGGGTTAGTCACGCCTTAGCAGTCCCAGGGCCTCTCCCCACCCACCTGTATGTGTTCTCGTGGTCACCGCTACCGCGTTGACCTTTCCCGAGAACACATCAAAACAAGTCAAAGGGTGTGGCACGTGACCGCGGGAGCGGAAGTTGCGCCGGGAACCGAGGCAACGAGGTCCCCCGCGTGTACGGGTCCGCCAGCTGTCCGCCGGACGGCACCCAGTCAGGGCGGAGGACAATCCCTCTGCGCCCGGCAACACGAAGAGACCGGGACAAAACGCGATTCGCGGCGTACGAGGAAGAACTCCCCTTCGCCACGGCGCCCACAACCGCCGCGTTGTCGATGCGGCACCGCTGCGCCCCCGGCGCCCAGCACAGCCGAACCACACCTTCCGCGAACGCCAACATCTCCTTCAAGTTGATGTGGGCGTCCGCGTCCGGTCCCGCGAACACGCCCTGCCGCCCGTCCACGAACCGGCCTTCCGCCTCCAGCAGCGCCGCCCACGCCCGCGAGCTGGCGTCCGTCCACAGGACGCTCCCTGTGTCCTCAGGGACGCCGCCCACGACCCACGGGTTCTCCCGGACGATCTTCCGGAGCGCGCCCAGCTCCCGTCTCGCCGACGGAGGAACGTCGACGACCTCGTCCCACACCGGCGCTGCGGCACCCACCATGCGACCGCCGAGCCTCCCCGCGAACGACAGCAACGCCGCGAAATGGCAGCGGGGCACGCCAGGATGTCCGTCGCCCAGACGGCGCCCCCGAAGACTTCGGCGAACTGACGGGCCGTCGCTCTGCCGGAAAGCACCGCCGTCATCCCGCTGCCGTCGACCCACCGCTCCGCCCACGCCGGGTCGAGCCTGTGCCGCTGCGTCTCGGCAGCCAGGTCGAACTCCACCACACACACGAACCGCGAGCGAACCTGCCACAGCGCGTCGTCGCCTTCCGCCCGCACTTCGACCCGCGCCGCCTGCGCCCGCTTCCGAAAAACGGCCACGTTCCGCTCTGCCTCGTCCAGCGTCCCACCCAAGACAAGGAAGTTGTCCACCCAGGCGAGGCCCAGGTCCCGGACCAGCACGTTCGACGCGCGCTGCGCAATGCACGGCGCCCAAGACCACCCCATGCACAGCACGTTCAACAGCATGTCGCACCCCTTCATACCAATCCCGAAATATCGCGAAATGCTCGCGTCTATGGGGAACTGGTAGAAGTACGACACGCCGTCGCACTGCATGGCGAACCGGTGCCTCTCGACCTCGGCGATGAAGTCGCGCAGCCGGGGCAGGTCCATGCTGGGCGGCCGGCGCATCGCGTCGTTCAGCGGCCGGGCATCCAGAACGAGACGTGCCGTTCGTCCGTCCTTCTTCGGCGTGGTAAACGCCTTCATCGCGAATGCCGGCCGCGAACGTGCGTCGCTCGCCACCCCGCACGACCGCAGAGTCGCCCGGTGTCGCTCCATCCCGCGCGACGGCACCCGGCACCCGCCTGCGGCGTCCCCAGACACGAACGCCTCCGCAAACGCTACCGGATCCATCAACATCGGCAGCACCTCGCGGAATCGACCGACACCGTCCATCGCCGCCAACGCGCGCAGGTCGACGCGGTTCGACGTTACCCTCGCCAGAGGGAGCCCCGCGTCCGCCCGCATACCCGGAGCCACTCGACACCCTGGAAGTGAGGGCGTCGACGAGTAGGTCGAGCTGGACACGTGTCCGGGGCTTCGTCGTACACCGCCAGCCCGCCCGCGATGCCCCTGCAGCCGCCTCTGCAGCCCTGCAAGGCGCGACGCATCCCGACCCACTCCGACTCCACGGCCACCGCGACCGGCCGGCTGCGGGCACCCAACGGCGAGTACCCACGTCGGCGAGAGCGAACGGCGGTCGCACCCGTCCCCGCGACGCTTACCCCCGTCCACTCTCGGCCGCTTCACCCAGCGACCGAAGGCCTGCCGCTCGCCGCCCGGCTCGTCCGCCCGACTGCGGCCGTCCACCCGCACCACGCGCTCCACCGGACGGGTTGTGGGCCCTCCCGTCCATCTCCACCACGCGCGCGTCCATGTCACCGCCATTCCAACCCTACCATTCGGAGTCCCGAGAGCAGTAAGGCGGTTAGTCACGCCTTAGCAGTCCCAGGGCCTCTCCCCACCCACCTGTATGTGTTCTCGTGGTCACCGCTACCGCGTTGACCTTTCCCGAGAGAGAGAGAGAGAGAGAGAGAGAGAGAGAGAGAGAGAGAGAGAGAGGAGAGAGAGAGAGAGAGAGAGGAGAGAGAGAGAGAGAGAGAGAGAGAGAGAGAGAACACAATAAATCAAGTCAAAAGGTGTGGGCCTCCACCGTCAGGTGGGCAGGCTAGTTTCGGGGTGGCTCCCTGGGAGGGACAGGGGCGGGGTTGTCACGCCTTAGCAGTCCCAGGGCCTCTCCCCTCCCACCTATATGTGTTCTCGCTGTCATCGCTACCACGCTGACAGTTCCGAGAGTCTGAGAGAGAAAGAAAATGAGAACATCAAAACAAGTCAAAGGGCGGACCACTCGGAGTCCCGAGAGCAGCAAGGCGGAGTCACGCCTTAGCAGTCCCAGGGCCTCTCCCCACCCACCTGTATGTGTTCTCGTGGCCATTGCTACCGCGCTGACCTTTCCCGAGAGAGAAGAGTTATCGGTCGTCTCACTTACTCAGAATAATTTCCTGGGAGCTGTATCAAAAATGCCGCGCCGGTGGCCGCCATTCCCGAGGGGAACAACAATATCAGGGGGGGGTAAACCCCCCCGAAAACTGTGAAAAATATGGTGCTCCCTCTCTCCAACAACTTTTTCCGGAACCTGTGAGCCACGAATTTGTTCTGAGTTTCGGTGCTGCCACGTATTTCCTTCAAGGAAATCGTGAGCAACCCCTTTTCTCAACAAGATTCTAGTCTCGAGGGGAGGGAGAAGCGATGCAGCTACGACTGGGTATTTTTCAATAGAGCGCTTGAGCGCTTAGGCCCGGCACGAAACCCAGATTCCCCTGTGCTTCGTGTGGGCAGTTTCACATGAGGCGGTCATATAAAGCTCTAGACTTGATCGTAGCCAAAAAGGCCACCATGCAGCCTAAGCTCAGCTGCTGGAAGCAGGTCGTGACACCTCTACCCCGGTTTCTCGTACTTTTCCAGTACACTCCCCGCAGCAAACTGATCACACCAGAAGAGGTGGGGGGTTGCTTGGAATGGATACGTGCTCAACACCGCACTGGTCCCGTCTGCGCCGTGGTGCGGTCCTTTAAGCCACGGAAGGACCAAAATCAACACGGCTATATAGTGTTCGCCTTCTTTTTCGTGATGGTAAATTTCTTTCTTCCGTTCATCGTAGGGTACCAGGGAAAGCCTGCTACACGGGAGCCAAGCTTCACGTGTTCGGCGGCACTGCAGAGCCACGGGCCTACGGGTCAAGTGGCTACCGATTTCCCAAACTAAAGCATCGAGGCTTGGTGCACCTTGGGGCTTGGCGCTCGCGCTGAACACAAGCTCGTCGAGACGGTCAGCCACAGGGCAGAGCGGACGGGGTTGTGGCACTGTGCTGCCTCCGACTCAAGCTTTGCAAGCTGTGGTTGACCGTCACGTTCCTGGACCAGGAGCGGCCTTTTTCTTTTTCTTTTTCTTCTTCTTCTCTTCCGTTCATCGTTGATATTTACATCGAACTCTTCTTCCCCGGGAAGGGAAGAGAGGGCTCGGGCGCCAGGTGGAAAAAGAAACGGGCGAACCCGAGTGAAGTCGGAACGGTGGACGGTCTGTCTCTCACATACGCATGGGAGAAGGAAAAGTGTACTTTCTTTTATACCCGTAAAAAAACGGGGTAGTCTTGTTGCGCGGGAGGGAACATTTCCGCGAACCCGCAACAACGGCGGCACATGAGAAAAAATGCGGAGTTTCGTGTTTTGTTTCAGGCAACATTTCGCTTACGATCCACAAGTCCAATTTTCGTTTCGCTTGTTCCAAACACATACGAAACAAAACTTTGACTTTTCGGAACATAGCGAATATTCCCCTTTGTTTGTGTAGTACATGATGTACCGACGGGAACATTTCCGGAACAACGGTACACACAGAAAAAAAGAAGAATGAAAGTGGCGGTACAGGAAACTCCCCAGAGAGATTTATATCCTGTACCCAAAGAACAAGAAAACTCAGTCTTACCACTATCATCACCTTTGGTCAGTTGATGTTGATCGTCCGTTACTTCGTACATCAGCATAGCAGTGCAAGTCAAAATACCGGAAAGGTTCCTTGTTCGTTGTCGGCAACTTCCTTGTTGAGGTGGCATTTAGATGTAAATCTAAAATCCTCGAGGGACTGCCTTGTGCTTGTTTCGACGGAGGCCAGTGGGGGGAGAAAACAATCCAACTACGAAGCGAGTCCTTGTTGTAGAACGCTTACGCCCGCCACTAAACCCAGACGGCACAGTTACCTCCTTGCAAATTTCGCAACTGGCAGCCTCCTCAAGGATTGCCCACAAAGCAGGTGCTTATAAAAACGAGGGGACGAGGGGGAAACAGAATCCACTCAAAGGTGCTACAACAGAAACCTCAAGAGCGGGATCCCGTCGACACGACGAAGTCCAGCCTCAGAGGCTGGCGAACATGAAGCGGGGCCAAAAGGATGGACCTGAAGATCGTGTATCGAGCATTCTTTACGCCGCCACGCCTCCCATGAAATTTAGGTGGCCGCTTGAAGGCTTGTCTTCGGCCGCCCCGCGTTGATGTGTTGAACTTGGGCCCCCCGGCCAGGTGATCGTGGAGCAGAAGACCGTGTTGTAGACCATGCTGCTATATCACGAATCACGCCATCTCGAGGACCTTCACGGCTTCCCGCGCGATCTGGAGCTCCTCGTTGGTAGGGACCATCATAGCGAGCATGGGCGAGTCCGGCTCGGCGCTTGTTGTTCGTGCCGTGCACGGCATTCGACGCCCGGTTCTCGAAGATGCCGAGGAACTTCAGCTTCTGCATCACGCAGTTGCGGATGAACCGACGAGCCCTCGCCGATCCCGCCCGTGAACACCAGGGCGTCGCAGATGCTCATCAACGCCACCATCAGCGCCGCGATGTGACGGCAAAGCCGGTACACAAACATGTCAATCACCAGATTCGCCCTCGCGACCTGCTCCGCCGTCGCACTCTCTACCTGGCCGCTGAAGGTTTGTCTTCCGGACGCCCGCGTGTTGATGTGTTGAACGAATGGGCCGCGCCCCCGGCCGGAGCCAAAACATCGTGTTGTAGACCATGTTTTAGAATCACGAATCACGCCATCTCGAGGACCTTCACGGCTTCCCGTGCAATCTGGAGCTCCTCGTTGGTAGGGACCACCATCGCGAGCATGGGCGAGTCCGGCTCGGATATCAGGCGGCGCTTGTTGTTCGTGCCGTGCACGGCGTTCGACGCCTGGTTCTCGAAGATGCCGAGGAACTTCAGCTTCTGCATCACGCGGTTGCGGATGAACGACGAGCCCTCGCCGATCCCGCCCGTGAACACCAGGGCGTCGCAGCTGCTCATCGACGCCACCATCAGCGCCGCGATGTGACGGCAAAGCCGGTACACAAACATGTCAATCGCCAGATTCGCCCTCGAGACCTGCTCCGCCGTTGCACTTTCAACCTGGCCCTGCGCGTAGGCGACCAGTTCACGCATGTCGGCCGAAATTCCCGACACGCCCAGCAGTCCGGACTTTCGGTTCAGCAGCCTCGTGACCTCATCGATTCCGACGCCCATCTGGTTGCACATGTACTCCTCGATACCCGGGTCCAACTGCCCGGCGCGTGTGCCCATGATCAGCCCGTCGAGGGGCGTCATTCCCATGGTCGTGTCCATCGACTTCCCGTGCCTGACGCTGGTCGCAGAGCACCCCGACCCCAAGTGCGCGATGATGAGGGTCGCCCGGTCATACGGGAGCCCCAACAAGGCGGCAGCAGCTTCGGATACGTACTGATGGGAGAGCCCGTGGAAGCCATATCGCTTGATCTTCAGCTCGACCGCCGTTTCGTAAGGGATGGCGTACAACGACGCGTACGGCGGAAGGGTGTGGTGGAACGCGGTGTCGAAGCTCACGACCTGCGGCACGCCGGAGCCCAGGCACTTTCTAGCCATTTCGATGCCCCTGATGTTCGCTGGGTTGTGCAGCGGCGCCAGCGGGACGCACTCCCTGATCTGCTCCAGGGCTGCGTCCGTGGCCAGGGTCGCGGCGGTGAAGTTCATGCCACCGTGCACGACGCGGTGCCCCACGACGGTCACCTCAACATCCCGCAGCTTGGCCACGCTGTCGAAGACCCTCTGCATCGAATCGTCGTACCCCGCCTCAGGGATCGCGGTCACCTCCTTGTCCCCCGACGCGTCTGTTTGGATCAGCTTGCAGCTCTTCGCGCCTATTCCATCAACGTGCCCCTTCAGCACGCACTGCTCGCTGTTCGCCATGTCAAGCAGCTGGTACTTGATGCTGCTGCTTCCGCAGTTCATCACCATGACGACTTCTCTCTTCTTCACCGCGCTGCAGTACAGCCGCACGCCGAGGCGCAGTCTCCTTTGAAAGGGTAACATTTTACCGTCGTCACCGACGTGGTGATGTTGGTTACTTTATTTTGCTTGGTCGGTGCCTGCTGGTTTCTGCTGTGGGTGGTGAAACATACGTGGACAAACGTATGGGTGAGAGAAACAAGTTAGAGTGCAGGGACGATTTCTCACACACTGGCCAGGGTTGGCGGTGAAGTTCATGCCACCGTACACGACGGTCACCTCAACATCCCGCAGCTTGGCCACGCTGTCGAACACCCCTCTGCATCGAATCGTCGTACCCCGCCTCAGGGATCGCGGTCACCTCCTTGTCCCCCAACGCGTCCGTTTGGATCAGCTTGCAGCTCTTCGCGCCTATTCCATCGACGTGTCCCTTCAGCACGCACTGCTTGCTGTTCGCCATGTCAAGCAGCTGGTGCTTCCGCAGTTCATCGCCATGACCACTTCCCTCTTCTTCACCGCGCTGCAGTACAGCCGCACGCCAAGTCGCAGCTTCCTTTGAAAGGGTGCTTAGTATTTTGCCCGACGGCTGGTGTGAGAATAAGTGAGACATGTACAGCAGTCTGACTCCAGCGCTTACCTCTTTCCCCAGCTGAAGACACCCCCCCCGCGTGAAGCTCCATACACAATGGAAACGAATGAGAAATAGAGAGACAGCTTCCTTTTTTTTTTTGTGCGTCGTCCCTCAAGACTTGCAGCGTACTAGCTCTGACCTCGACCCCCGAGCCCGGAACTGGTAAACTGGTCTGTATCCAGATTTTGTGCACAGGGGGAGGGCAGACACCCCCGTTCGGCAACGAATGCCTGCAGAGCGAAGTCGTACCGGATAGCGGTGGCATGGTGGACAAAGAACGAAGAAAGCCATACGCCTGCTACGGGAAACGAAGGGACGAGTGGGCCAACAACAGTGTCAGTGAAGGGCTTGGGTTAGTCATCATATCTTTGCGCATGACCCCCACTTTGTCGACGCACGCTTCATACTCCGGCCACGTGGCGAAGTTCAGTGTTCTTGGGCTCGCAATCCACGCATTGAGGTACGCCTCCATAGCGCTCCTCGGGATGCCACTGCCACGTTCATACGGGCCATTGAGCCCGAGCATTAGCACGTCGGTCAGCGTCTGCTCGTGAAGCCTCTTCCTGGCTTTTGTCAACACCCTTTTCATGTTTGAAAAGACACGCTCGACCGATGCTGTCCCCATTGGCAGGACAACAGCAATGGCAAACAGATTGTTTGTCTCTGGAAATGCCGTCGAAAGGTTCGATGACTTCAGCAGCCCCAGCATGACGTCTTCCAATGCACCCGGTGGTTGAACACGGTGGTAGTACACTGTGGTACCCCGTGGTGCACGGTGGTAGTACACTGTGGTACCCTGTACACACTGTAGTAGTACACTGTGGGTAGCCGGTTTCTCCGGGAAAACAATAATAGCTGTGATTTGTTTTTTTTTTTTGACCCAGACAGGGGTTAATCTAATCCCCGAAATTCTGAAAAATCCCGGTTAAAAAATCTTTGATATGGCCAGAATTTTTTTTCCCCACGCTGCGCGTGGGAAAGCATGGGTTGCTAGTGTCCCACACAGTAGCGTCATACGTTAGCACAGTGTCGACCACAGTGGCAGCACCACTAAAACCAAATGCGGTGAGCGACATCTCTTTTAGCGTTTATTGTGGTTTAGAGGTTCGGTGTTTTAGGGTCTCCGGTTGACCATTGAGGCTGTGAGGCGGTGGTAGGTATGCTTATACACTTTAACTACGGCTAGCCATGTTTGTAAGTGTTGCGACCGACACCAAGAAGAAATTCGCTTTGAAATTAGCCTTGGGCCCCCACGCGCATGCATGTTGAGCATTGAGTTCATTAAGGTGCATGTTGAGCAGGGGTTACCATGCAGCTCGTATCGGTCTGTAATATGCGTTCTTACTTGCTTTTAGTTTCAAAATCCTTTCAGGCCTGTGAGCTTCAGGATAGCAAACGATCCTCCAGTGACTGATTACTGGGTGTGAGAGAAAACACAATCTGGCTGCTGCTTCTCCACTTTGTTGTAGCCTTCACTTGTCAGTCCCAGTGGGCACTACGGCATGATGGCCTCAACGCCTTTCAACGAATCGAGGCAGGGCGAAGCTGCTCACGACAGGCGCCCCCCAACACGCTAATCCCAACGCCCTTCATGCTCCATAGATATTTCTGGACCACACATCGCTGGCAGGCTGTGTACACACAAGACAGCAACTACGACTCCAGGATCTGAGCCTGTAGCCTGGGTCCCTTGCCAAAAAGTTTTCACCAGAAATCCCCATGGTTAAAAAATCTTTTTTCACCGGCCTGTTTTCAGAAATTTTTTTTTTTTGGTGAAAAAAATTTTTTTTTAACCATGCAGGATAATCCCTGGACCCAGACCAGTTTCCAGACCAACTCTGGTCTGGCGACCAGCTGACCCCCCCCAAGCTAGTAGGCTGCCTCAAGAGACTGTCGCCGGAGTTTTCCGGTGCTTGCCGTCCTTTCCTTTTTCTAAGGCTGGGTGGCGCTGGGGTGGGGCCTGGGACAGCCGGTATATTTTTCGGCATGGCAGGGATTGCCGATGCGACTGGCTCCAAATGGGTTGAGGACATGACCCGCGGCGATGGATGTATCGCCCTCGATCAACCCCCGGTCCCATGACAGCGCCCCGCATCTTACGATTCCGTGTTTCGGGAGAATTGCGTAGCTTTTGGGTTATTATTTTCCTGAGCCAATTCACCCCGTGCCCGATATCGAATGTTGTCGAGCCTTGTGGTTTGGGGTAGAAAGCAAAGAATCTTTGGCGAAAATCTGCATCTCCGGCGGCGCGGTTCTCTCTATTAGCTCGTCTTGCAGTACGCTAATAATCTGTGGCAATAATCTGCAGTGTTGTAGAGCGCATTCGCCGCGTATTCGAGCTCAGGGGGGGCTAGGTGAATTGGCGCGTTTGCTTTTCGTTGTCGACAACATAGTTTACTGTCTTCTCATGCCTTCTGGCGACGGTAGTTTGAGTTGAGAGAATGCTCGGAGGGGCCGCTCGGCGCTCATTTCGACGGAGGCTACAGCGGGGGGGGGGCAGTGCTGACACTACCCTGAGAGCCCCCAACGACTTTGCAAGGGACCCCCCCCCCCAGTGCTGATGCACCACGTACTTGTCATGCGTATGACAAGTACGTTGTACTTGTCACATGACAAGTACAATGACAAGTACAATCCATGACAAGTAGGTACTTGTCACATGACAAGAGACAAGTAAGTAGAAACCCGACCAGGTAACGACCATTTCACTGTCTTCTTTGTTTTGTGATGCGAACATCACGAGGTGCTGTCCGAAGACACCGCCCACGTGAGCACTGTTAAGCATTGAGTTCTTTTAAGTACATGAACCACATGGATTAGCATGCACTGCCTTGAAAGTCAGGTTATCGGATGACGTCGTCACCTGCCATTGCGTCGTCAAGGTCGAGCATTTGTGGAGCTAGCGGGGTTTGGCTTTCTTGCGATTCCAGAGACTGAGTCGGCGAGTACGAGGGCGGGCACGTGTGTCCGTTTTTCACTTTCGAGGGCATTGGTGTGCCCGTGGTCCCCGGTCGTTTCTGAGAGCTGCTTGCCCTCGGTACCTTCTTCTTCCTTCGATGCACCCCTGAGTCGGGGGTGGTCGCCTTCGTCTTCTTCCGCTTGCGGCCGGCGATCGGGCCTTCCTTCGGGGTGCCTAGCACCCTTTTCTTCAGCGCTGGTCGTTCGCTGGTTCCTGGCGTTGGTGGCGGCCTTTTGGTCGCCCGTCCGGTCGTCGCCGTCTCCTTTTTCGTTGCCGCGGGCGGCGCTTGCGCCGCTCGCTTTCCAACTGGCGTTCCCCGTTGTACGCCCACCTGGGTGGGTGAGGAGGGCCTCTTCTTCTTGTTGCGTCCGGGGGTTGACGGGACGTTCGGTTCGTTGGACTGGTGGTGGCCGCGGCGGCAACATGCCGCCGGTCGCCTCTGCGTCAGCGTAGGGAGCCTCTTGCACTCTTGGCAGGTTCCTCTGCCATGCGTGCGGCAGGCATGATGCCCGCTGCGGCAACACGCCGCCGCCGTCTTGCACTCGCCGCACTTCGTCGTGCTGTGCTCTGTGCACACCGCGATCGGCTGCCCATCGTTCGCGTGGTGATGGTGCCGGCAGCACATCTCTACCGTGGGCACGTCCCTTCGGACGAGTGCTCTGCACGCCTCACACTTCCCTTTGTGATGGGTCGCGCACGTGACGAGTGCCTTCTCTATATCGACACCCGGCATATGCACGGGGTCTGGGTGCAGTTGTGGTGGGGCAGGCAGGGCCCACCTCGCCGCTCTCCCGATCGTCCAGTCAGGGTACGTCGGGCACTGCGTCCCTACATCGCTTCCTTTCACTTGTTCCTCAAGTATCGTCCCCGTGTGTGCCTCGCGAAAGCGTGGCCTGGGCCGTACACCCGATATCCCCGAGATGCCCATGAACGACAGCGACGTCGTCGGGCACACCCTCTCCCCTCTCATGCAGCTTCCCAGCCCTTGCTGTGCCGCCAGCTTGTCCAACGCGCTCATCATGCAGCGCAGGACGTTTCCCCGTTCTCTCACCCCCTTCGGCGCATTCCCGTGCAGCGGCATGCTGAGGCCCGAGAAGAGTTCAAAGTCGATCGCAAGCTCCAGCATTGACGCCTGCCCGTTCTCGGTCCATTGCATGTCCGACAGCCACGCTACCAACGCATAAAACGTCGGTAGTCCCCAGGTCTTGTTTCGCTCCCACGTCCATGCCGGGGCAATCCGCGCAAAGGGGTGGTCAAATTTCTCGGCAGGCATCGCATCCGCTCTCGACCAGGGGGTCGTGGGGTTCCTGGCTACCCAGCCACGTGCTTCGAGCCCTGCCCGTTCCGCAAGGATTTCAGCCATCATCTCCTGGAGCCGCCTCGATAAGTGGGCGTTCCCCGGTACAACCACACCATGTTCCAGCGTGCATCGGGGCCACTCGGTTCGGTTGGCCGCCATCAGCCCGGCGTGTGCTTCCCGCCGGCGAATGTGTGAGTATGCGTCGCAGTCCCAGTAGATATGCTGTTCGTTCTCCGTCACGCCGCTCCCACAGTGCTTGCAGCTGGGCGCCTGCGGCTCAGCTCCAGCCTGCCTCATCCGCGACGTGAACTCCGCCGTGTTCACACCCCCCGCAATCGCAACTCGAATTAGCTTCGCCGTGTGCGCGGAACATTCCCTCGTCTTCCAGAACGCATTCGTGCGCTCCAAGTCGGCTCTTTCCAGCCCCTGATATCCTGGCCTTCTCGCCATCAGTCGGGCCCACGTCCTCGTTCTCAGGTCCGCCCTCACTTCTGTTAAGCAGCGGTTGCCAGATACTCCCGTAGCACCTATTCACGGGTTTGCAGGGGTAAAAAGGGGGGGGGGGGGTGAGGGGGTTGGGGGGGGTCAGGTCAGATTCTGCCAACGACTCCGCAATCTGCCGCTTAGGGCCACCCCTGTGGGGGGGGGGACAACACAACTCCATTGCATTTCGCTGATTGAACGCATAAGCTCGGCATTGTTAATAAGCTCAGATTTACCCGGGTTTCGAGTGGGCCAGCCGCACATTTCTTCCCTTTTTTTGCGATTTTGCGACGGGCGGTCCTCCGGAAGCATTTCTTAAATCCCCCCCCCCCCCCCCCCTAGGGCTAAGTGGATGGAAACGCCGTTTCTTTTTAGTTTTTCGAAATAAGGAAACGGAAACGGAAACGGACGTTTCCGTTTCTTTTAAAGAAACGCCGGAAGGTCTTCATGCTGAGGGTCTATAAGAGTTACCACTTCACGGGTCCTTCTGTGTGTCCGTCTGGCGGGCTCTCTGACTCTTCAGGGCCCTTCGACTTGGCTCGGCCCTTCTTGTGTGTCGTCTGCGGTCTCGTTTGTGCAGAGCGTCGCCGGTGCTCACCGCTTTCTTTCGTCGGCGATCTGACACGAGCAATAGGGTAACCACAAGTCTAATGATGCAAGACATGTGGATGTTTTTGACACCAGATTCCACCCTTCTGTGCCTTACCACTTCGTCTTGTTGCTGCTTCCAACACGAGTGGGGCTTGTTGAATCTGCCGTCTCTTCTGCATGGTTGGTGGTTTCTTCCTGCCGTCGTTGTCTATGCTCGACAACACCGCCCCTTCCGGTGACGGTTGCCACCCGTCGTCGTATGTAAGGTGCACTGTGGAGCGATGTTTAACGCACACGTTACTGCGTGGCCATCGCTTTCTGGCGGGTTCAACATTGCCCCGCCACGTGTGCCCTCTCACCTCCTGATGCTGATTGCCACTCTCTTTGTCTTACACCGCCGAAAGACCCGGTCTTGAGCCTGTGGCGCTGAACGATCGTATTCTGTAGAGTCTATTATTGAAGCGGATGCGCTTTCCCGATCGTCTTCAGCGCGTTTGGCCAACAGGCTCGCATAACAGAGCATCGTCGCCACAACAGCCATTGTTGTAAAGAGCTGCAGACCTCAAAGTCAGCACAACCGGACGCGTGTGTTGCGTCTGCTCACGCGGTCGCAACTCTTATGCTCCTTTCCTCCCTCTTTTCGGAGCCTCCTTGTCCATGGTTTCCCGCTGGATTGCGGGGTCCGCCGTTCGGAACAACATTTCCGGTCGGACCTTCAGCCAGTATACTAGTGGCATACCAGCCGTTTCTTTTGAAAAGAAACGGCGTTTCCATCCACCGCCAAAAAAGAAGGAAACGGAAACGGAAACGGAAACGGAAACGTTTCCAACGTTTCCATCTACATAGCCCTAGGGGGGGTCAATCTACTGTTTAAAAGTGTCCCAATGGGCCATTTTTCAACCTTCAAATATAACGACAAAGCCGGCTCCGAAAACTGGATTTTCGGGTGCAAAACACCAACTCTGCACGAAATACCGCTGGATGTGCACCCAACGGGCGTTGGATGGTTGCTGAACAAGGGTGTCAAAAATGCTGTCCAAAGTCGTGCCACCCTTTTACCCCAGGCTACTTCAACCGCCAAAATTCACTTTAAATTCATACTGGGAGACCAGGAGGCCCTCATCTGCGGTGGAAAACACCAGCAAAAACGCTATTTTTCTACGCCAGACTTCTTCGGGGGAGGGGAGACTGAGTTTAACGATCAAAGAGAGCATCACCGTGCTGCAGCCGTAAGTCAACGCTGATGCCTTTGTACGGCAAGGCACTTGCAGCCCCGTCGCGGGATTGACCAGCTCCGTGCGTTGCATTTTCAAAAGAAGCCCCTCAGGTAGACGTAAGGTCTAGTTTGTGCCACCTTGGCAGATGTGAAGGGGTGAATGCTGCTTCCGAATCGTTGCAAAAACATTCGTGTCGTCCTCATAGGCGGCACGCATTACCGGAGAAGAGCTGCTCAGACCAATGTTCGTGCAGTTCTGGGACACGCTTTGTGGAAAGTGAGGTAAGGAAAACGGCTTCGACATTTTTGCACGCACGACAAGCACAGACGGTAGCCCCGTTGTCCCCGCTTTCCCTGGATCCGAGCCTGTCCTTCCCTCCCACACGTAGGAGTATCGTGTCCTTCAGCACTCTGCTGAAGATAAATTCGAGCCTTCAGCACAAGCTGTTTTGCCATTGTATGGGCGTCTCCGCGACCAATGAACCCCCTTTCTTCTTGTATTGGTGAGGCATGGTGCGCGAGACAAGCGTTTTTTTTCTGCTTTTTTGCTGCCTGCGTGGTGGTGGCTTTGAGCTGCATTACCACCCACCTTTGGCAATTTTGCGGGGGTAAAAGGGTGGCACGACTTTGGACAGCAATTTTGAATTCGCGTTTTAAACTCGTTTTAGGGCTCTACACTCGATTTGAAGCTCGAAACCCCTGTGGAAATGACGATGTGGGGTGCTCTACAGGGGGCCAGGTCCCTAGGAGGCCCTAGTATGATGAACTTTGAAAAATGCCCAATTGGGACACAGATTGACCCCCCCTACCCCCCCCCCACGCACATCCAGTGTGAAATCCCTTGCGACACCCGCAGACCCAATGTGGATGCAGTGCGAGCACCTGTTCTTGCAGATTTCACATTGGTTTTGCGGGTGTGTCCCTGCACCCGACATTTAGAACGCGCAGTAACAGTTACCTCTCCCCACCCGGTGCTGGAGCATCGTCGACACGAACTTTTTCACACGAGCATGCGACAACAGGGACCCCAATTTCCCTGGGTCAAGGGGGAAAACGATCCTTCCAAAAGTTGTGGCTATTCTCACCACAATCACACAAGCTCGTCATCCGGGGGGTGTGTGTGAAGCCGCGGGGAGAAACCAACAAGTGTAAATGTGTGGCATTAGTGTGACCAACAAGTGAACGCGCTGTTTTGCCCGCTGCCTGCGGGTGTCGTCACGATGGCACTTCCAGCGAGTTACCCTTGTACACTTGTGTTAAGTAAACACACGTGCCCGGTTGGTTCGTTGAGGGAAATTGCCGTGGCTCGGAATCTTTCAGAGTGAAAGTTCACTTGAGGATCCGGGGTTTTTAAGTCACCCAGTGAACATCATCGAAGGGTTCCTTTAAAGGTATCATATACGGGTATGAATACCGTAGCTGTGGTAGTAAAGGGGGGGGTCGTATTATAACAGTTATTTGACACACATCTGGTCGGCTAAAAACACTACCACGATTTGATCCTGCCACTGTTCGGCTACCCGGAACTTTTTTTATTAGAGTTAAAGTTACAAATCGAATAATAACACAGGTGTTATTATTCGACCCCCCCCCCCCCCCTTTAACAGCGCGTGGGCGCGTGTGTGGTTTTTAGAGTTAAAGTTCGCTTGAAATTCCGGGGTTTTAGGGTCTCCGTGTGACCGTTCATGAATGGGTTCTCTTAGAGCAAGAAAGGGCTATGTGGTTACGGGTTGTATATTTAGTGCACGATTTCGTTATGGGTTATGGCTAGCCATGTCCGGGACTATTTGTGACCGACACCAAGTACATTCCTTCGTGGAGCGTAGTCTTGGGCCCCCCACGTTCTACAAGTTGAGCAGGGGTTGCCTTGTAGCCCGTACCGGTCTGTTGTCCGCGTTTATATGTATTTTCTCTCAGTGTGGTGCTTGGGTTTCGCGGCACTTGCGGTGCTTCACGTGGTGCGGGTTGTTTCCGCCCTAAAATAAGGTTTTTGTTGCATATGTAGCCGACTTTTTAGAGTGTAAGTTCGCTTTGGGATCTGGGGGTTTAAGAGGTAACGCGAGTTCTTGCGAGTTTTACTTTCCCTGAGAGCAACCGTGGTCCGAGCTTCTAAAGCAACATCGCCAACTGGTTTCTTGCGACGCATCGAAGGAATTCCACTGGGAACGACTAATAGCCATCAGAATTATTCTGTCCTAGTTGGGTGGGGAAACCCATGTATGGGTCGGGTGAGAGACGTCCTGAGGCAGCTGTTCTCGCACTGTCTGGTCTCAGGTGTACCGAGAAAAGCCTGCTACACGGGAGCCAAGCTTCACGTCTTCGGCGGTACTGAGCCAGGTCAAGTGGCGTGCCGATTTCCCAAACCAAAGGCACTAAGGCACAGCGCACCTTGTCATTGCAAACGGCCAAGACTTGCAAAAAATACAAGGAGGAGTCCTTCGGGGAGTCGTGAGCTTCCTGCTTTTAAGAACGCGTGAGCACTCACTAGGAGGGGGCGAGCAAGGCAGCGGTGGGGGGGAACCTGTTCGCTGATCATATGTGATCGAAAGGATGGGGAAATTGGGTGAGGCTGGTGGGCATGTGAGAATGAAATGTGCCCTCAGTAAAGTTTAGTATGTGCACTACAATGTGTCCTACCTGCTCGTGCATCGGTCGTGCAATCCACGAGCCTACACGGTGTACTCCAGCACCGGGCGGGTGGAGGAGTTAACGGTGCGGTCAAAGTGTCGGGTGTCGGCACAACCGCAAATCCAGTGTGAACTCCGGTGTGACACTCGTAAAACCAGTGTATGTCAAGTGCGACACCCGCAAATCCAGTGTGAACTCCGGTGCGACACTCGCAAAACCAGTGTAAGTCAGGTGCGACACCCGCAAATCCAGAGTGAAATCCCGCAGACACCCGCAAAAAAGTGTCGTGGCTCTATTTGTGCGAACAGCCGGGCTGCTCGCCGGATATAGTACCGACTGGGATGGTCGTTCGGTAGCCATTTGTTGTAGGGTAGGCACAGCCAGCATATTTTTTGTTTGTGCGCACTAGCGGCTTTTCACCTGATTTGGTGAGTTGCTTTTAGTACGCTGCCAACTACTAATTTTTAGTACCAACAATGCATTGTTAACACAAAAAAGAGGTGATCACACTGGATTCACGTTGGATTTGCGGGTGTCACAAGGAATTTCACATTGGATTTATGGGTGTGGCACACTGGATTTTTTTTGCGGGTGTGCCCAGTGCTCCCGCTAACCTCACTTTTGGTGAGGAATTCAAAACCCTGCTTTTGGGCTTTTTTTTTTTTTTTTTTTTTTTTTGCGCTCCAGCCCCTGTGACAGCCCCAGACTTCTGCCATGCCCAGCAGAGAGTAGACCGTGATGCAGTGTTTTTGCTACACGATACCACCAACGGGAAAAAGGTGAGGAATATCTCATGAGGAATTCCTCACCCTCTTTTTTCGAGCCTCTTTTTTTTTTGAGGAATTCCTCGCACTTTTTCGTTAGCGGGAGCACTGGGTGTGCCACACCCGCAAAATGTTGCACAGTTTAATTCCCGCTGGGAGCACACCGTGTAGGGCTCTCGTACAGAAAATACTGCAGACACTGGCTTCGCATCAAGAAAGTGGGAAATTTGATTATATCTGGTATCTGACAGAGGAGCTGTCCGGGTATCTCGCAGAAAAAGCTGCTGGGTACGCTGCCTCCTTGAGGATTCATCTATATCGCACCGCTGAGCGACTGCCGTCAGGATTTGCTTCTGCTCTCGAAAAAGAAGAACCACCGGAAAAGGGGCAATGTGGAGAGGGGGCTATCTTGGCTGCATATGTGCACACGTATGCGTAAGCGTATGCCTGCACATGCATAAGGCTGCATGCGTGTGTTTGCGTGTGTGATCTCAGTAGTGGGTAACCCCTGAGCGGAGTGAAGCCCATCTACAACGCGTTAACGCTGCTGCCGAAGCGCCTGCAGGCCGCTAGTGGTGACCGTGCACGCGGTATTGTAGCCTCGTTTGGCTTGGGTGGTCTTCTTCGTGATTGACGCGGTTGGCACTTTGCCAAGTACACGTCGAGAAGGCAGTGTGCAGCAACAGGAATACCTTTTCTTTCTCCGTTCCACATTCCTGGGCACACAAGAAGCCTTATACACGAAGAGGTCCAGCCTAGAAGCTGGACCTCACCTAGCTGGACGTGAGTAGTGTAGTAGTATGCGTCGTCCTAATCCGGGAACACGTCAGGGAGAAGGACGGAGCAATCTTTACAAACAAACGACTTCTGGTGGCCGCTTGAGCGGCGCCAATCCGAGCGCACACAGCAGCAGTGACGCGTCGGCAGTATTTGCACTTCAGGATGGGGCTGCCGTCATGAGCGTCGACGGCTAGCGAGTGTGCTAGCGAGCCGGACGTGAAAAAAAAAGGTATGTGCGAGCCACACCCGAAAAGCGGGCGTGCTACAACCAAAACGCGTGTAAATAATCCACACCCGAAAAGCGGGTGCGACACCCACTTTTTATCTCCAGCTTCTGAGGCTGGACCCGTAGTAGGTGACCACATACCCAGCCTGGTTGCGCGGCTGTGTGCAGCCGTATGATGCAGGCATATGCGTATGCAGCCGTATGCAAGCCCAAGTAGCCCAGGGGGGGCTGGACAAGGAGGGGGCGGGAGGGATTAGATTTGTACGCTTCAAGGGCTCTACAGGGGGGGCGGGGGAGGGCGTGGAAAGATTGAATGAAAGGAGGATATTTAATACATAATCCGGCATAAGTAGATGAAAATTTTATTTCCGCTTCCAGGGAAGGGCGCTTTCCGGAGGGTGCGAAGACGGGTGGAATGGTTATGTGGAACACCGCACTGGGTCCTAGCTACAGAAAGTAGAGGGCAACCCGCAATATATTCGCGTCAATGACAAGTCCGCGGTGCAGGTGAGTTCACCCCCACCGACTTGTTGCTTCACATCTGTCCTGTGACGAGCATACAGTGCTTGCCACGAATGACATGAGAAGGATGGAGTGGGTCCGTCGTGGGCCACGTCGACTCAAAGACCTTCCCGCCTAGTGCCGTACGGAGTCGGCGACCAACTCCGCCAGCGACGAGAACCGCATCGGCTTCGTCACCAGACACCTTGTTCCACGAGAAGAACACTGTCTACACTGAACCGGTCCACCCCTATGCCTTTGAAAAGCATTGAATTGTCTGCTGCTTGCCTTATCGCAAGACGAGCGGAAGAGGCGAAAACATGATACATCACGTGCATAGAGATAACCGCGACGCCGGCGATGCAGATCATCGCCACAGACTATTTGCATGCTAACCCAAACACCTAGTGACTGATGCAACAAATATTCTGCATTCCAACCTCAACTAACCCAAACCATCACAGTTTATTAGGGTCAGCAGGCGGCGGACCGGTCAGGGATAGCTACACACTACACCCACACCTCAGCAGCCGGGAGGCGGGGCTGCGGCTGGGGCAGCGGATTTGAATGCGACCTTTGGTACCGGGCGCTGCTCGGCGCCGGCGTTTTGGACCTCGCGGCGCGGGGCGAGATCCCCGGCTTCTGCCCCCTCGCCGTCCGGGGCGACCTGCGTCGCCAGGGTCCGTCGTGAGCCACGTCTACTCGAACACCTTCAGCCTACTGCAGCACGGAGTCGGCGACCAACTCCGCCAGCGACGAGAACTGCATAGGCTTCGTCACCAGACACCTTGTTCCACGCGAAGAAAACACTGTCTTGGAAGTGCATTGAAATGCCTGCTGCTTGCCCATCATAGTTTTAACGAGAGCCGCACTGGCTTCGTCACCAGACACCTTGCTGCACGAGAAGACCACTGTGCCGGTCTACCCCTATCGTCTGGAAACGCATTGAATTGCCTGCAGTCTATCAGTCAGCAGCCTACCACCGGCTAACAAAGTCTCTCAGCAGCAGGCTCGGCTACACCCACACCTCGGCAGCCGGGAGGCGGGGCTGCGGCTGGGGCAGCGGTTTTGAATGCGACCTTTGGTACCGGGCGCTCGTCGGCGACGGCGGGCTGCTCGGCGCCGGCGTTTTGGACCTCGCGGCGCGGGGCGAGATACCCGGCTTCTGCCCCCTCGCCGTCCGGGGCGACCTGCCGGGGGGGTTCCGCGCGCTCCAGCTGCCGTCGCCAGGGTCCGTCGTGAGCCACGTCGACTCGAACACCTTCAGCCTTTTTTCGAGCGCCGCCCAGTTGCTGGGCGTTACATCAAACTTCCCCGCCCGCCACTCCGGCTTCACACTCTCTACACGGTTCACCGGCCGACTGACCAAGAGCTTCGTGACGACGTGCTGGTCCTCTCCGTAGTGCAGCACGAAGTCAGCGACCAACTCCGCCAGCGACGAGAACCGCATCGGCTTCGTCATCAGCCCCTTGTTCCGCGAGATACCCAGGGCGCCGTATCTCCTGCACAGCCGGACACCCAGGACCAAGTGCTTGTACGTCATGCCCGTCGGCGTTTTCGACTCGAAGGACAAGCCGAATCGGATGACGCTGGGCAGCGAGTCCGTCAGCAGCAGGCCGACGAAGGTCCCCTCGACGCACTGGATCCGGACGCCGTCCCGCAGGATCTGCGAAGCGGTCGCGTAGATCTCGGCGAGGGAGCGCTTCTTCTCGACGTTGAACGTCGCGCCCTCGGTCGTGTAGGCGAACGTGCTCAGGACCTTGCGGGCCAGGTACAGGCTTCTGGCGGCGGAAAGCTGGCGACGTTTTTTTGGAAGTGAAAGTTCGCTTCAGAATATGGATTTTGAAAACTCCGGGGTTTGGTGGGTATACGGCTGCAAGCAATATGCGAATGGTTGGTTAAACCTAATCTTATCAGACTAGCATCTTATACGATCAGGTTAGCAACGGGTGAATTACGAGTACAAGTGCTAGTATGTTGAACTTGCTACTTGATACTCAGCAACAACTGGGCAGCGAGTCCGTCAGCCGACGAAGGTCCCCTTGACGCACTGGATTCGGACGCCGTCCCGCAGGATCTGCGAAGCGGTCACGTAGATCTCGGCGAGGGAGCGCTTCTTCTCGACGTTATTCGAACGTCGCATCCTCGGTCGTGTAGGCGAACGTGCTGTTGTCGACAACTTGTGTTGCTTGCATGTAAGAGATCTTCATCTAATCAAAGACTGTCCGACTGAAGGAGTGGTTGTATAACATGTTTATCATCATTGTAGGCGTCCTGCTAATCTGCCTGCAAGAAACGTGGCAACGAGGGACGTTTGTCATCAGCTGGTGATGCATGTAAGAGATCGTCATTCAATCGAAGACTGTCTGACTGAAGTGGTGATTGTCTATCATCATTGGTGCCATCCAGATGAACGATCTAAAGCCGCCCGTCAAATTTTGTGTTGCAAACAAACCTGCGAAGCGGTCATGGCCTGCACGAAGTCCCTCGGGCCGACCCTGTGCGCCAGCACGTGCACGTCGCCTTCCGCGGCGGCGAGCGCCTCAGACGCCCTCTGCGTCTTCTGCACGTCGACGACCTCACCATTGACCTCGCTGATGATGACGCCCTTCTCGACACCCGCGGCGCGCGCGAGGCTCTCGTCCTTGACGCCTGCCACCAGCCGCCCGTCGACCAGCAGCCCAAGCGGCTCGCCCGCTGACGGCTTCGCGAGCACGTACGTCACGGGCACCGGCGCGACCGCTTCGAGCGGTTTCTGCTCGTCGCCGCGCGACGAAAGCGGTTCGGAGGCAGCAAGCCGGGCCCGCACGGCGGCCTGCTGCTGCTTCACCGCGCCGAGGTGCGCTTCAACAGCCTTCATGAACCCGGGAGACAGCACCGCAGCGCCCGGTTCCGCGGTCCTCCTCCGCTTCTGCCGCTGCCGGTCGTCCTCGGACGCGTCAGCGGCCGTGTGCACGCCGAGGGACCCGCTGCGGCGGCGGGTCGACCCCTCCGCGGAGTCCTGCGACGCGGAGTCGTCGGAGTCGCACTCTTCGAAGTGCCGGCGGGACCTCTTTCGGGTGCCGTCGTCGGGCTGGCGGCACTCGTCCTTCCAGCCGGTAGTACGGCCGGGGCTGCTCATGTCGGTGATGTCCATGCGCGTGGTCAGGAACCCGCGTGTGCTGTTCAGTCCTGCATCGGCCCCACACCCCCCGCCTGCCCTCGGGGACGTCCCGTCCTCGTCGGAGCTCGCGGGCGATGGGCTGCGCGCGATCGCGGACAGCGGCAGCGGGCTCACCTTCACGACGGCCCGCCGCACCCCTGCCGGCGGCTCGCACGGCACGACGGCCGCGAACTCACCGCCGTTGCTCGCGGGCGGCGGGTGGCCGGCTCCGCCGCCGACCCCGGAGGGGTTCGTGTCGCAGTCCGCGCCGGCATTGCCGGCGGTGCTGGGCGACGACGTGGCGTTCGAGTCGCTGTGGTTCGCCTGCGGCCGCGGCTGCGGCGTGCCCCCCGCAGCCGGGGCGCCGCGGGCCTCCTGCCTGGGCGTGTGCACGCTGTGCACGCGCCCGTTGTCGTCGCGCCGGAGGACCAGATCCACCGGAGGTGTGTCCTTGCCGTCGCCGGCGCCCTGCCGCGGCCACGCCTTCTGCGCGGCGGCCGGCGCCTCGCCTGCCGGCGGGGCTACGCGGCGCGTTGGCAGGTTCTCCTGCACCGCGCGCTTCCGGCAGGCCCCATTCCTCCCGTCGCCCCCGCCCGAACACGTCCCATGGCACCCTCCCATGATGGCATGGGCCTCGCCTCGCACGCCCCTACGCAACCGGCGCGGCGGGCGGCCCAACTCGTTCCCTCCGCGTCTCCGACCTTTTTACTGGTTGCCGCCTGAGTGTCTACGAGCACCCTGGCCTCCCCCTTCGCTCTCGGGAGGGGAGTTGCTGTGTGCTCCTGCGGTCTTTGTGTTTTTTTTTTTTTTTTTTGGCCACATGCAATCAGGGATTTATATGGCTTTTCCTCCTCTGCAGAAAAGTCCTTTTCGCCCTCGGGGTCCTGTGGTGGATCCAAAATTAATTAGAATTGGTAGTCAAGAGGCAAGCACTACCAGGCCAGGCCAGGCCAGCCCAACCCAGTGTTGGAAGAAGAATCAGACGAAATGGATAAGCTAATTTGTAAGAGAGAGGGGTCTGGGGGTCAGCGCCCCCCAGCGCACGGTACGGTACAGCGAAGAATTCCGCACCGGTCATCTCCTAGTGTTGAATCCAAATTCAGTTAGAACCGGTATCAACGTCTGATGCCGAACCCCAAATCTAATTAGAATCGGTACTCAACGTCCAATTTCCGATCCTGAATTTAATTAGAATTGGTAGTCAATGTCCAATTTCGAATCCAAATTCAATTAGAATTGGTAGTCAACGTGTAATGTCGGATCCAAATTTAATTAGAACCGGTAGTCAACGTCTGATGCCAAATCCCATATCTAATTAGAATTGGTAGTCAACGTTCAGGTTTGGCTCCAAATTTAATTAAAATTGGTTGTCAACGTCTAGGTTCGGATCCAAAATCAAATAGACTTGGTAGTCAACGTCTGATGCCAAATCCAAAAAGTAATTAGAATTGATCGGCAACGTCCAGTTTCGGATCCCAAATTTAATTACAATTGGTAGTCAACGTCTGATGTCGTATCCAAATTTAATTAGACTTGGTAGTCAGCGCAATTTCGGGTCCCAAATTTAATTAGAAATGGTAGTCTACGTCCAATTTCGGATTCCAAATTTAATTACAATCGGTAGTCAACGTCTGATGTCGTATCCAAATTTAATAAGAATTGGTAGTCAACGTTCAATTTCCGATCCCAAATTTAATTAGACTTGGTAGTCAACGTCTCGCCTCCCACCACCCCCTTTGGCCCTCCCGCCCCTGGCCCTCCTGCCTCCTCTTTCCCCTTCCTGCCCCCATGGCTTCGCCATGGCTTTCGCCATGACTTCGCCATGGCTTCGTCCCTCCCCTGTGGCTCACCCGGTTGGTAGTGACCCGGCCCTACCCCAACCCCCAGAGCCCAAAATTAATTCAAATTTTTTTTTCGCGCTCGGGGTGGCCCCGAGCCCCAGACCCATATATAAATCACTGCATGCAATGTGTGAGGAAACTGAACCGCCCAAGTAGGACCTTCTGATCATGATCATTTGCCAAATTTGCCACCTGAAACCACGTCCAGGTTTTGGGCTCAGGGTAGTGCGGTCAACGAAAATACACATTTTTGTAAAAGTGCCCGCTTTGTAGGAAATGCTTGAGGAGACTTCCGGTTGCGATAGATCAAAGGAGGTAAATGTGCTGTTTATCATCATTGTAGTCGTCCTGCTAATCTGTCTGCAACAAACGTGGCAACGAGTGGAGACGTTTGTCATCAGCTGGTGATGCATGTAAGAAATCGTCATGCAATCGAAGACTGTCTGACTGAAGTGGTGATTGTTTATCATCATTGTAGTCGTCCTGCTAATCTGTCTGCAACAAACGCGGCAATGAGGGGAGACGTTTGTCATCAGCTGGTGATGCATGTAAGAAATCGTCATGCAATCGAAGACTGTCTGACTGAAGTGGTGATTGTTTATCATCATTGTAGTCGTCCTGCTAATGTGTCTGCAACAAACGTGGCAATGAGAGGAGACGTTTGTCATCAGCTGGTGATGCATGTAAGAAATCGTCATTCAATCGAAGACTGTCTGGTTGAAGTGGTGATTGCTTATCATCAATGTAGTCGTCCTGCTAATCTGTCTGCAACAAACGTGGCAATGAGGGGAGACGTTTGTCAACAGCTGGTGATGCATGTAAGAAATCGTCATTCAATCGAAGACTGTCTGACTGAAGTGGTGATTGTTTATCATCAGCATGTAAGAAATCGTCATTCAATCGAAGACTGTCTGACTGAAGTGGTGATTGCTTATCATCAATGTAGTCGTCCTGCTAATCTGTCTGCAACAAACGTGGCAACGAGTGGAGACGTTTGTCATCAGCTGGTGATGCATGTAAGAAATCGTCATGCAATCGAAGACTGTCTGACTGAAGTGGTGATTGTTTATCATCATTGTAGTCGTCCTGCTAATCTGTCTGCAACAAACGCGGCAATGAGGGGAGACGTTTGTCATCAGCTGGTGATGCATGTAAGAAATCGTCATGCAATCGAAGACTGTCTGACTGAAGTGGTGATTGTTTATCATCATTGTAGTCGTCCTGCTAATCTGTCTGCAACAAACGTGGCAATGAGAGGAGACGCTTCTCATCAGCTGGTGATGCAAGAAATCGTCATTCAATCGAAGACTGTCTGACTGAAGTGGTGATTGCTTATCATCAATGTAGTCGTCCTGCTAATCTGTCTGCAACAAACGTGGCAATGAGGGGAGACGCTTCTCATCAGCTGGTGATGCAAGAAATCGTCATTCAATCGAAGACTGTCTGACTGAAGTGGTGATTGCTTATCATCAATGTAGTCGTCCTGCAATCGCCTCGTAGCCCCCACTGATCCACTTGCTTGGGCTGAACTTCACTTGCGTTGCCGCAACGTATTTCAGTTTGTTCTCGACAAAGAAAGGTGTCAGGTACTCAATTCCAGCCTCATTCGGCTTGTTAGATACAACGATAGAACCACATTGCAAGTTTTTCATCACGTCTTTGAAATTGACTTCGAGAAAAGATGATACTTTTGAAACTTTATCCTGAGGATATGTTTGGCTCTTGAATGCAGATACGTATTCTTCGGAAAAGCTAACATTGTTCATACAACCACCTTCATAGTACATCTCCAGGGTAAACACACCGCTGTACGCAGCACGCTTCGCTGCCTCGAAATTGTACAGCAAAACCTCCACATCCTTCTCGTGGTAGAGCTGCACAGAGGAGTCAGCTATGTAGGCTTCACGGAGATAGAATAATACTGTTCTGTCGGTGTCGCTGTACTCGCACCGGTACCGCAACGCAAGTGGATGCAAGGCCCGGTACTCGGTCAACGCATCATCACCGATAGCCAGCCCATATTTGAAAAGAACCTCCTTCTTGTCTTCAGGGAGACATCCGCTGGTCAGCCAAGTGTTTACAGTCTTGGGACTGATAGCGGAGGTTACTGACTTCAAGTTCATTTGTGCAACTTTTGCGATTGTATTAACTGCAACCCCTGTCTCTACAGTACCATAACCTTTGGGATAGGCTGTAGGGATTCCTTCCAGCAGTGCCCTCGGTGTCGGAAGGCAGAGGTGGACAAGCTGCTGCAGAGCTGTATCATCCTCATAGCGGTTCTTCAGGTCAGGCCTCCTTCCCCACAAGAGTTCAAGCGCCTTGTTTGCAGGGATTTCTGGGACAAAATACTCGGCCGCACTTCTTCCCGACACATTCCCTACAACATCCATCATTGCCTGTGTCACAGAACTAAACATGAACAGCACCACGACCTCATGTGCGGGGTTGAGTGTGATATCTTGGTAAAGGCAGAGTGCATGCACGAGTGAACCAATGTCCGTGTCTCTGTCTTCCTCTGTTTTGCTCTGCAAGTACAACTTTGGTGTACGGCTCCTTGCAATCACTGTCAGTCCATGAATTGAAAACACCGCGTGGGAGAAAGTTTTGTAGTGCAACAGGAGTGACATCAGAAAGAAGATTAAGGTTCTGCAGAGTCTCACTCAGCGCGTTCTGCTGTTGTACCAGATTATTGACTGCTGTCTGTGCCTCAACAACGACATCTTGTGGAACGTTGTTGCCTTCAACATGGCCACGAGAGCTTCAGAATGTCAGCTCAGCCAGACGAGACGTGCCATCCATGAGTCAGAAGGGAGAAGGGCGGCGACTTTAGGCATGATAGCAACTGGCAAAGGGGAGAGGAAAGCACATAAGACGCACTGGAAAGTGCATCTCGAAGGCGGTACTACTGGGGGGGGGGGGGTTTGCAAGAACGTGCTTGGAATGGGTATGTGCTCAACACCGCACTGGTCCCGTCTGCGCCGTGTTTCGGTCCTTTAAGCCACGGACACATAAGGCGGACCATCATCAGCGCGGAACCTGAGTGTCTGCAGACAGGACTGCGGTGTGAGTCTGGTTTGTCAGGCGGCTGTTCGTAGCTCGTCACAGCCAGGACCACCCGTGCTACTAGAGCACAGGCGAATCCGTCACGGGGAGAAGGCCCCTACAACCGTGTCTGAGCAATCAGTTAAAAAACTCAGGGCACTCGCCCTGATGGTGACTGCGACTCGCTAGGCAGCACAGACTTGTCTTCTTTTTACGGTGGCAATCTGCGAAGTAAACTCCGCAGAGCACAGTGGACATGGGGTTGCCGTGTGCAGCACCAATGGTTGAAGTACCAAAAGGAAAAGAGTGCGAGGAAGTAATCCTGCGTGCTGAGGGCAGCAAGTCGCGTTACGCGAAGTACCCTACTGGAATGGGGGGATTGCAAGAACGTGCTTGGAATGGGTATGTGCTCAACACCGCACTGGTCCCGTCTGCGCCGTGTTTCGGTCCTTTAAGCCACGGACACATAAGGCGGACCATCATCAGCGCGGAACCTGAGTGTCTGCAGACAGGACTGCGGTGTGAGTCTGGTTTGTGGGGGGGGGGGGGGGGGGGAGGGGGGGGGGTTGGTTTATTTTTTTTTTTTTTTTTTTTTTTTTTTTTTTTGGCCCATGTCCGCGCGCGCGTAAATTTTTGGGAACCCCCGGAAAAAAAAAACTTTTGCCAAAAAAAAACTATTGGGATCTGTGCATTGGAACCGGTCGTGAGAGCAACTGCAGGCGTAGTCACGAGCGTGTCCGGCTCGCGAAAAGTCGAAAACCTGTTCATCACACCGATACTTCACGGCGATGCAAATCGCGTAGACTTTGTTTACCTCAGTGTGTATTGACTTTGAAGCTGACTATGCCCGGTGCTGGGTTGGTGCGCTGGGCAAGCAATATCGTGCTACTTTGACGTTGGTGTCAATCTAAACAGCAAGATTTGCGTAGCTCCTGCTGGACGCAGTCGAAGCACGCGGGATACAAGCACAGCCTCAGCCTCGAAAGTGTGCGCGGTTTTACCGGCAAGGCATGTCGGGAGGTTTTGCCACTGTGGTGCGATTATCACACAGAACCAGTCCGGGGCAGTGCACGCGTCTATGCCTTCCGACGCCTCAAGCAGCTACTAGTATCTGAGACTCGACTGAGGAGGCATGAAAAGGACGCGGGGCAAGCGATGCGTTCACGGTGCTTGCGACTTAGTGCACTTGACCGGCGGCAATGCCTTGTGCCGCGGTATATTTGCGAAGAAAACGGCACGCGTCGCCTGAGTCTAGACCGCACATCCCTGAGCATAAGTTGCACACGGCGTCTAACCAATTGCCGTGTGCTAGAAGCACCTGCCCTCCGTGCGGATGTCGAGACATCAATGGTCTCTTTCGATGTGGGTGAGGTACATCTTGTGAGTCCGGCGCCGTTTGCTACGCATCAGAAGGTGGCCACTGGCTAAAGCTTGCTGACAGGAGGGTCGGCAGAGTACCGACAAACTCCGTTTACACCAAGCAGGGCATCTTTGTGTACTCGGGTAATATTGACAAAGCCACTACACCCGAAGTGACGGTGTCGACGTCCGCCTTTGGGGGTTTCAACAGCAGACCGCCGCAGAAGCCGCGAGAGCAACCATCCTTGCACAAGGTGGAGGAAAGCAGAAGTTGAAGTTCACCATACTATCTGCGGGTAGCTGGCGCTTATTCTCGCCGATGGAAATGCCACCGACCAGCCGTCAGTAGGCTCTCGCACGGTGGTTCGGTAGGACCGTGACATCGCAATGGGGCATGTCAGAAGAGAGATAAGAGATTGACGGACACCCGCGCAATCGACAGTCCTCTGGGTCACTGCTTTATTGTTCGCAGCGTACCCAGCGAACCGCGATCTCGAGTTCAAACCCGAGTGTTTTTTCTCCTGTGGCATCGTCTATCATCTGCAGCCTCCGACTATGGAAGGTTTTGTCGAAACGCACCGTTCAGGACTGTTGAACTCTAGACTGCCACCGCAACCCCTCGGACACATCAAGTTCATCTTCACACTCACCTTTGAGCTCATCGTCCAGAAATTCTACCAACAACGGGCACAAAAGTGCCAACAGCGGACTGGCCAGTAGTATAGCCGGCACATATGGTGTGACATCCAGTAGCAGAAAGTCTTGTGGCAAAGGTTTTTTTTCTGAAAAGTTTTTTTTTTGCGCGCGCGCGCGTAAATTTCTGTGGGCCGACGGACATGGGCCAAAAAAAAAAAAAAAACCCGCCTACCCTTATTGCATTATTGTATTTTTGTATTATTTGTATTATAAAATCTGCTGCTTTATAATACAAAATAATACAAAACTGGATGCAAGCCCTGACGCTGCAGCCCGAAGCTTGGTGGGCCATGGTGGGTGGACTCTTGAAGTCTGAGGGGGGATCGCTGTTGAGCCTGGTGGGGTGAAGCTGTGCCGCGTCGTGCCCCACACTTGTGCCACAGAGCGGAGCTTCAGTGTGATGGGGCTCACACAAGCCGCTCGGGTCACCTTGCTCCTGAACGCCTGTACAAGCTGTCCACCTTGTCGCAGTGGCTGGCACCCGTCCACGTCGACAACCCACGGAGACGGAGAAAAACACCATTATGTCGATGTCGATGAGGGTGGTGAGGTCGAGGGCTGTGAAGACGAGGTGGATGAGGGTCTTGTAGTTGCGGAGAGTGAGGACGAAGAGGGAGATGAGGAAGAAGCGATCTGACAGAAGGTGTGTTCTTACCGCCCCATGTCCGCCGTGTATTATTGTACTGGTGTATTATTGTGTATTATTGTATTATTGTATTATTTGTATTATTCGTATTATAAACGGCCAAACCAATAATACTGCCAACCCTAGCGGGGGGGGGGGGGGGGGGGGTGCAAGAGCGTGCTTGCACGGCGGACTCCCCCGCCGGATGGGGGAGTGTTTGTGCGGTCGTTTGCGCGATGGGGGTCACTCCCGCATTGTGGGAGTCCCACTCCCGCAATGCGGGAGTCCCACTCCCGCATTTATAGGTAAAATACAAGGAAAGTGAGGCACTTCCGCATCTCTGTAAGCCAACCTGTAGTGAACTCAACAACTGGGCACCTGGGGAGTTGCCGCTTCACTTTTGTTTATTACAGCAGCCCAGAAAAGTTCCAAGACTTTGTCTGCGGTCTGGCACGACCTGCTCCCACCCAGCAGCTCGCAGCGAGAAGACTCTGGTTGTGGTCCAGCTACAATTGAGAAGAGCACCAATTGTCCCCCGAGCGTATGAGATACCGCCCACCCGACTTCCTGCACTCGAGTTGCTCTGACAACTGGGCCAAAGTCGAAGACAGATGTTCAAGCGGGGGCTGCAGACGTCCTTGCGTCTGCAATGCGGGAGTGTCCTTGCGGAAAAGCGGGTACTTCTCGGTTTGAGAGCGGTTGAGTACCGCCTAAAGCTCCGATACGATGTCTCCGTTACAGTCTTGCTAAGCCAGGGCTCCCTGTCGCTGTTTTGCGTCTTGGCCTGCTACAGGCTTCACCTTTCTGCAGAAACGGGAACCTCCTACAAACGATCTTCGGTTTTTTGCCACACATTCATCGTGGCACCTGGACACGAATGGTGGCGCCTGGGCACAAAAGCTAGGGGTTGGGGTGGGCAGCACAAGCAAGAACGAAGCGGATGTGTTTGAATCCGAAAGAGAGAAGCCGCCAACGACACCAACGCCAATCACAGAAGAAGGAAAGTGGCGCGGAATCCTCAGAGGGGGTTAACTCCGCATCCTAGCAGTATCATTTGTGCTGTTCAATGTGTGCATGCCATTGTGTCTTGTTCTGCACGCGTACGAAGCACAGCCTGCATCTGAACGTTTCGTTAAAGAAGGCGGGATGCTTGTGGTGCATGTGCTGAGATAGACCGTTGGCACTGATGGTGGCACTACACTTTGGGCACTTCATCTTGCAGACGCATTTCACCAGCGCTCGGTGACGCGCATCGAGGTGGGCTGCAAGGGCTGCTGTACCCAGCTTCTTTTTGCAGAGGGGACACTCTTGGTCGTCAGAACTGCTAACCTCTTCCATCTCTTCCTCTTCCTCCTCTTCTTCTTCCTCCTCCTCTTCCTCTTCTTCATCTTCAGAACCGTCGTCTTCAGTCTCCGTCTGTTCCAACTCCGCACGCGCCTCACTTTCCAATTTCTGAGGAGACATACGGCCAAAAGGTGTGTCAACAAACAGCTTAAGCCCTTGAGTGCGGAATTGCTTGCCGCAAGTGCAGACTCGGACCGATCCATTTCCCTCCGGGAATTGGAACATCGTACATCCCGAACCACGATAAACAAACGCATGTCGCGCAACGATGTGAAGCTGGCAGCAGAGAGTGTGCAGTGCGAGCTTCTTGCGGGCAGACTTGTCCTGCACGCAGTCACAAACAAAAATGCTCTGGTACTCCCGCAATCCGCTCTGAGACTCCACAGAAATACGCTCAGTGGGGAGGGACCATTTCTGCTGCTCCATCATCGCTTGGTCCAGTTCGTACGTTTGCGGACTCGTCACAGTGGCAGTCCTCTTCCTCCTTCCGTTTTCAGCCTCACTGGGCTCATCCGAGAGGCCGAAAGGCAGCGCATCCAGTGGGTCCCACCAATGCTCCAGACTGTGACAGTATGCATTGCGAGTCGACCCAGGCTTTGTCTTTTCCATTAACATCAGAAAGACATGCCCTGCAACCCTGGCTCGGAGGAAGGGGATGCGGTAGGATGCTTCTTTTTTGCCCCAGAAACCCCAGGGGATGTCCGAGTACCGAAAGTCGATCAGCTCAGCAAGGCAGATAAAAAGCCACCTGGATACCGTTGCATACCCTTTCTCCGATGACATGTTTCTTACAACGTCTCGCACATGACCTCCTTTGGCGTTTTGCGAGATGTCAACGCAGAGTCGTTTGCATACCGCCTGCAGTACCGTGTTTGCTTCGGAGTCCAGCACACTAATCAATTTCATAGCCATCCCCTTACAATCGTGGAGGGCAGGGCTAACCCACCTGGCCCCAGGCGCAACACCCCCCAAAATCGATCCAAAACCGGCCACCTGCATTTCCCCCAGGCTCAGATGCGGGAAGCGGTGGGTGTTCAACGACCATTCTGAAGTCGGAATGTTGCAAACACAACACCGGTGCCCATTTCCGCCACACCTTTCCATCGTGCACCACCTCTCCAGGTGATCTCCTGTCAGGGTGGTGATGTACACCCGCACCTCGTATCCGCATGTCACAACCCTCGTGTTGTGCAGTCCGTCGACAGATTCGATGAGCTGGAAGCTCTCGTACAGCCTGTACGCCGCCTTCTTCCGATCGACCACGGTAATGGCTGGGAGATATTTCCCAGTGGTGGCGTTGATGAGACCGAATGACAGGCGCACACGTGCGTTTCTTGACCGCAGTCCGTTGTAGGGGCTGTAGCCGTCCGAGTACAGAACGCCCATGAGCGGCAGCTCGGAGCGTGTCTCACCACCTCGACCCTTTTGCTCAAGAAACAGGAATGCCCCCAGAAGCCCGCGAGACAGCCTCTTCTCCGCGGCCTTCTTCTGAGGCATCTCCATCTTCGTCACATGCCCCTTTGAAATGCGCATGGACTTGCCTGTACGTAGCTTGTGCGTGGCATTGAGTTGCCCGCACTTGTTCTTGCTGAGGCCGCTGTTTATCCGCGAGGCCACCAGCGTCTTTCCCACCTCCGCAACATGCTTCGACGACTTTCCCATTACCCCCTGTGCCTTTCGTGGTGAGATTGTAGCGTATCACGGATGATATTTCCTTGAGCTCATGAATCTCGCTGTATGGAGTGACCCTATTAATCGAAGACGAACTGAGGACAACGTGCTAGGGGACGACGCATTTGCGGATGAAAAGTCAGCAGGCGAGGTTGCAATGCACAGCCGATCCTCGCAGAAGTATTCCTTTCGGGAGAATACCCGATTGTCACTTGAGAATGGCACTTAAGAAGGGAAAGAGCAGAAACAAGCTGATCATGAAAAAGCAGATGACCAGGCAAAGATAAAACCGGAAGATGTTGATGCAATGAAAGACAGGCGAAGCTTCAGCAACCGCGAATCACAGGGAAAAAGGCGCCGCTGAAGAAGTACAAAAAATGAACGAGGACAAGGCGCATCGACAGTTCCCGCATAAAGGTTCCGAGGAACAGGGCGAGGAGCAGATTGTCGAACAAAGAGTTAGCGGCGACATCACTGAGAAAGCTCCATGATGTCGTTGCCCTGAATGAGGAGAGCCTCGGGCTGTCCGTCTTCACTCCCCGCGGCTCCCTCACTCTCTGCGTTTTCCTCCACAGCCAGGTCGACACCGAGGATTCTCCGGTATTCTTCCTGCAAATTGGGCAGGGGAATTCCATCACTACCCTCCTCCGCGCGCACGGGCTCCAGCACCATTGTAACCCGCCAGAGGGCAAGACTTTCCTGCCGGACGGTGTGCAGAGAAGCTGGCTGGAGTGCGGGCCTCGGCAGGGTGAACTGCGCGTGGTATTTCCCCGAGGGGACGTTGCTCCCCTCGTTGACGTCCCGCTGGCACACCAGTGTCACCACGTTCCCTTGGTAACGCAGCGTTATCCCTCGGAAAATGCCTTCCACCCCCACGCTGTACTCGTCGGGGCCCGTGCCGAGCAACGGGGTAATGGGCGGGAAGCGGGGGTTGCTCACCGGCTTCAGCTTCTCGTCGTTCGCCGAAGCCAGTGCTGTGTACACGGACGCCATGTCCGCGCACTTGTATTTTGCATGAAGGGCGGCCTTCATGCGGACGTACAACCCGTTCTTGGTATGACTAGCGACTGCCCAAGCCGGTAACATTTTGGACCTGAGTGCTAAGCCACCCAAGAGCGTGTCTTGGACACCTTGCCTGCGGGTTTCAGTGCGATAGCACTCCGGCAGGGTGCCGTCCTTCTTCATCAGCGGCACCTGGGAGCTGGCTAGCTTACCCATGTCGAACTTTTCTTTCAACCGCTTCACCAAGCGGGAGTCGTTTTTTGTTACATCGGTGTCGGTCACGGTCGCGAACGTTGACCGCAGCTTGCCGAGGATTAAGACGCCCCCCGGCTTTTTCATGACGAAGCTTTCAACGAAGTCTGCCAGAACGCAGACCTGGGAATCATCTTCTGAACTGTCGCTTGCAGCCCTCTTCCGTTTGTTCGGCGTCGACTTTGGTGTCTTCGGCGTCTTCGGCGGCATTTCTTCCTCGTTTTTGTTGCTTTTTCGGAGTCCCCTTGAATTAATTTGTCGTAGCAATAGCATGACGCCTCAGCATTTGCGATGCATATTTGCATCCGAAGTACGGTTCCGCGAGGGGGTGCCGTTCGGCGGTGCTCTAGTTGGCACGACACGCAAATGTCTCGAATCATCCGGGGCCTGTGGACATGGACAACAGGATCGTCAATGTGTCACCACTTCAGATCCGCATCCGGTTGCGGAATGTTCAGTTCTCATATTCCCTTTCGGCAATCCTGCACGTCCGAGCATGCTCGTCAGTGGCAGCATTGAGGCGAGCAATGTCACCTTGCCTTAGGACCGACTGACCTGTTGACACCTTGCTGACCCCGACCCGCCATCTCGCTAAAGCTTTCTGGCCATGCTTTTGCCCCCAGGAATGCGACACAAACGTGGCCAGGACGCGGAACAGAGGTCTTCCTCGGTGCAAAACCTTAGTACTTCTAGGATGAATCTGCAAACTGTGCGGTGCAGCAGGCTTCTTCAGGAAGGTCTCGTTTGTGTTGCAATCGATCCCCAGACGAATTGTCGCATTCAGTGAAGTTCTTGCTTCGAGGTCGATGACCTTGAAGCAAATGAGCAAAGCGAAATGAGTTTTGTTCTTTCGTGCAGCGAAGCGACGAGGTTGATGCTGTAGCAACCACCCACGCGCATGCAAATCCTCCGAGAGCGCCACTCCAATCGACATACCCGATACGCGGCCTTGCATAGAGACACCAACGAGCTGGCCCAACTTTACAGCTGCTTCTGTGATAGCAAAACTGACCAGGTTGTCAAAGTCAGAAATGTTGCCACGGTGGTCTATTTGATTCAAAAAAGCCACATCACGAAAATTCAAAACCCATGTTCTTACCGACGTACGTTGTTGATGACCCGAGGTTTCTGCTCTCCACACCTGCCACGGCAGAGTTTTCTTGCTGCGCGTTGCTGGGTGGGACACAGCAGGTTCAGTTCTCTGGCGGGCAGGGGTATGCGCGATCTGCTGATAAACAATTGGGCCCACTGTTGTTTGGCTTGCCGTATCTTGGTCCGAGATTCCCAGAAAACGGTGTAAGTGCCTCATTTTCTTTGTATTATTGCCTAGGAATGCGGGAGTGGGACTCCCGCATTGCGGGAGTGCCACTCCCGCACTTTTTCACTCCCGCATTCACTCCCCCAACCGGTGGGGGAGTCCGCCGTGTGGAATGGTACTTGCTCGACGTATCTGCACACCGTGTTTCGGTCCTTTGAGACTCCTAAAGAAAGTGCAGCTTGCCAGGACACTGAGCATTACAGCCGGTCAGAAGGCGAGTCGCGCGTGTTTTCCTGCAACGGAAGGGAGGTTTCCACGTCGTCAGCTGACGATATATCCCACACATCCACAAGACACTACTCGAAGAAAGCAGCTTTCCAGGATACTGAGCCCTCTAGCCGGTCGGATGCTGGGCACTGTGGCTGCCATGCCAAGACCCGCGTCGAGTCCGCTGTTTTCCTCACGCAACGCAAGGGAGATTTCCACACGGCAAGATCCGTCGTCGGCTGACATTACATCCCACACATCTACAAGACACTACTCGAAGAAAGCAGCTTTCCAGGACACTGAGCACTACAGCCGGTCGGGACGCCTGCCATGACACGCGGCGAGTCGCGCGTGTTTTCCTGCAACGCAAGGGAGATTTCCACACGGCAAGATCCGTCGTCGGCTGACGATACATCCCACACATCCACAAGACACTACTCGAAGAAAGCAGCTTTCCAGGATACTGAGCCCTCTAGCCGGTCGGGATGCCTGCCATGACACGCGGCGAGTCGCACGTGTTTTCCTGCAACGCAAGGGAGGTTTCCACACGGCAAGATCCGTCGTCGGCTGACGATACATCCCACACATCTACAAGACACTACTCGAAGAAAGCAGCTTTCCAGGATACTGAGCCCTCTAGCCGGTCGGATGCTGGGCACTGTGGCTGCCATGCCAAGACCCGCGTCGAGTCCGCTGTTTTCCTCACGCAACGCAAGGGAAGTTTCCACACGGCAAGATCCGTCGTCGGCTGACGATACATCCCACACATCCGCAAGAATCCTACTCAAAGAGAGTTGAAGTATGGCTAAAGATAAAGTGGTGTCACCTGAGGGGGGTAATCTCAGGGCCGCCAGAAAAGCGCAGCTTTCCAGGATTCTGAGCCCTCTAGCCGGTCGGGATGCTGGGCACTGTAGCTACCAAATGACACGCGACGAGTAGGCTGCAAGGAAGTTTCCACACGGCAAGATCCGTCGTCGATTCGTCTGCGGATCAGGTTGGATTCAGCAACCGCGTGCGCAGGCGCGTGCAGAACAGGGCGAATTCGTCGACGGTGACGTTGTTCGCGTCTGAAAACGCGGTTCCGTGCAGGGTCTCCCGCGCCGCGACAGCCGTCGGGATGTTCGGCACCGTGGCAGCCATGACGGGCAGCGACCGGAGCAGGTCGAGCGTCACGGCCCCGTGCCTGCCGAGCAGCGCGGCGAAGACCTGCCGGTCCCGATCACTCACCGCAGTCCGCCCGTCGAAGGGCGCCGCGGCGCAGGTTCTCGGCGGCGCGGCCCGCGCGAACATGTTGGCAAAGCTCTGCTGCAATGGCGGCAAGTTCTGCGCCCCTTCCGCGATGGGCGGCGCCTCGATTGCCTCGAGAAGACACCCCCGGCAGGGCTCGTCGGCTTGCTGCGTCTCGAGCTTGCGCCGGGTCCTTCTCTCCACGGCCGCAGCCCCGCCGCCGGCCACCTCCTTGGCCCGCACCGCGCGCTTCTCCATCCACAGAAGCCGCCGGAGCCCGTGGTCACCCGTGTCCTCATACGCACACCCTCGGCAGCGGGGCGGCGCACCGACCCACCCTTCCCCCTCGGCAGCGTCCGCCGCGGCGCCGCCGCCGCAGGCGGCGCCGCACACGTAGCAGAAGGTCACCGACGGCTCGGTCTGCACGCGCATCCGCCCCCGCTGCCGCGGCCGCGGCCGGCGGGCGAGGCCCCCGGCCGCAGCCGCCCCCAGCCGCTGCAGCGGCTGGGGGCGCGAGCTGGCGGCGCTGTTGGCGTTGCCGGTGGCGGCGGCGTGGTGGGTGCTGCTGCTGCTGCTGTTGTTGCCGCCGTGCTGGCTGTCCTTGTGGTGGTTGTGGGAGGGCGTTTGCGTGGCGGCGGTGGCCTTGGTGCCGAGGGTCAGCCAGGCGCCCATCGCAGCCCGCGACTCCGGCGTGCGGATCTCCAGGGCATCCAGGAGAATGCCCGCCTTCAGGAGCGACGGCGGTGGGACGGCAGCCGGGTGGCCGGCCCTGCTGCCGGTTCCTTTGTGGGGCTGCGGCAGCAGCTTTGGCTGCCTAGACGGTGCCCGCCGCCTGGGGTTGCCGCGTGGGTTCGGGTTAGGCAGCGGCGGCGTCGGTGGGTGTGCCGTCTTGCTCTGCCAGCTGTCGATGCCTTCCTCGGCGGCCATGCTGAACAGCAGGCCGCCGGCGTCACCAACAGGCTCCGCTTCGGCGTCAGCGACCCTGTGCAGACTGGCGGTCGCGGCGTCCCGGCTCGAGGCTCCGTCGACGCCCCGCAGCGCGTTTTTCAACAGCCCCAGCAGCCCCGCCGCCTCTTCACACGCGCCGCCAGCGCCTTCCGGCGCCGGCGCGGCCACGAGGTCGCATGCCACCGCCTTGTCCTTGTACTCGGGCACGTTTATTTCGTACTTCGCGGGGTTCCCGCGGGTGAGCGCCGCCGTCGCGCGGCCGCCCGGCGCGGGGTGTGTCCCCGCCGCTGCGCCGGTTGCCGCGATCGCCGTTGCGGGGCCTGTTGCGGGCCGCGGGGGCTGTTCCTGGTCTTCCTGCTGCGTTCCGGCGGCGTGGAGATCGGCGCGCTGGGCGTGGCAGAGCCTCTCCATGTACGCCAGGGCGCGCTTGCTGGCGAGGAGCCGACTGCGAAGGGCCTCGTTTTCGGTGCGGAGGGCGTCGATTTCCTTCGCAGTCGACTCGTCCTTCCCGCGGGAGCGGAGGGACGGCGGGCCGAGCCCGGCCGGCGGCGCGGCGGCGGCGGCGGGCGCGCCGCCGGCCCCGAGCTTGTCTTCGACGATGAGGTTCACCTTCCGCTCCTGCTGCTGGCAAACCTGCTGAAACTCGGCGTCGAGGTCGTGGCGCAAATCGTTGATGGCCCTCGCCTCGCGCGCAGCTTGGGCGGACGAGCTGCTATTGGCCTGCGGGGGGCAATAGTAGGCTCATGTTTAGAAGAAGATGGTACGTAGAGTAGAAATAGTATCTGTCGTCTCGTCATACCCCGCATGGTACACAGCAAAGAAATGTGTAGTGTTGATGTATTCTTGTACTCGTTCGTTGCCGACAACTTATTTTGTGTTGAGGTGTCTGAGCAGTCAGCATTACGCACGGGGGGTAGGTAGTACCAAAAATGCATTGTTAAAAAGAAAGGTACCTTGAGGAAGCCGTCGACTGTGTTGTGCAGGCGCATGTTGTACTGCAGCGTGACGTTCTCGGAGTTCTCGCGGAAGACGGCGAGGAGCTGGTCCATCTCATCTTGCAGGTCGCGGTTCTGCCGCCGGAGCTTCGCGACGTGCGCTTCTTCGCGGCTCAGCGCGAACGCGTACTGCGTGTCCTTTTTGCGGAGGAGCTGCGCGAAGATGTTGTCCTGCGACGTCTGCGCTTCGCGTACGGCGACGACCTCCTTGCACAGCCTTTCGTAGCTCTCGGCCTGCCGGCGAAAATCGTCGGCTTCCTGCGCGGTGCGCCCGGCGCCGGTGTCGGCTCTGAGCGCCGAGACGAAGGCCGTCATCTGCTTGACTTTCTGGGCAGATGCCTCCAGTTTTTCCCTCGTCGCCGATATCGAGGCCTCGAGCTGCTGCTGCAGCACCTCGGATTCCAGGGAGAGTTGCTCTGCGTACTCGCAGGATCGATTGTCCTGCCCAACGGTTCGTGCTACGGATATGACTTTATACCCGTCGTCCAAGCAGAGGCGGTCCTTCGCGATCAAGTCGCCCATGACCAGCTTCACCCCGACGTTGCCCTTGGGCAGGGCTTCGACGGAGATCACCTTCAAACAGCCGTCCTCCACCACATCCTGCCAGTTCCACCACAGCTTCTGCGCCGCCTGCTCGCCGCGTGCCGTTTCGTGCACCGACGAGTAGTGGATGTCGTCGACGACCAGCCCGCGCAGCGCGTCTCGGTTCTTGGAGCAGAACGCGTCGCCGTACGCTTGTCCCGCCGCGATTCGTCGCTCTTCGTCATCTTCTGCGGTCGCTACGCTGTCCAAGGAGAGCCGTGGCTCCCCAACTTCTTGCTCGGTCATGGTGCCATCGATCCCGCACTTTTCTTCTTTATTAGATTGCTTCGTGTGGTTGTGGGAGGTTAGCAGGTTGCAGTGATTCTTCTGCTCTCGCGCACACTTAACACACATGACGTACAGACACTTTCGCCAGAACGTTTTTTAGCACCTTTGCATTATCTTTGGTTGGACCGATGACTGCCTCTGCAAGTAATGGGGGGGCAACGAACACAGGGATGTCTTTGGGTCCGGCTTCTGCGCAGCCTGCTCGCCGCGTGCCGTTTCGTGCATCGACGAGTAGTGGATGTCGTCGACGACCAGCAGCACGTCTCGGTTCTTGGAGCAGAACGCGTCGCCGTACGCTTGTCCCGCCGCGATTCGTCGCTCTTCGTCATCTTCTGCGGTCGCTACGCTGTCCAAGGAGAGCCGTGGCTCCCCGACTTCTTGCTCGGTCATGGCGCCATCGATCCCGCACCCTTCTTTATTACTGACTGCTTCGTGTGGTTCTAAGAAGTTAGAGGCGGGCAAGCGAGGTTGCCGTGATTATTTTGCTTTGCGCGCACTTACACACATTACGTACATAACGTCCGATCACTTTCACAGCACACGTTGCAGATACTTGCGCGGGAAACGTCGGGTAGCACCTTTGTATTCTCTTTGGCTGGTCGGACGACCTTCACAATGTGCCTCTGCGAGGCATCGCCATGTGGGTGTGTGTCGGGGGGCAACGAACACAGGGAGGTCTTTGGTCCGGCTTCTGCGCTGCGCGCCGTTTCGTGCACCGACGAGTAGTGGATGTCGTCGACGACCAGCCCGCGCAGCGCGTCTCGGTTCTTGGAGCAGAACGCGTCGCCGTACGCTGTCCCGCCGCGATTCGTCGCTCTTCGCCGTCTTCTGCGGTCGCTACGCTGTCCAAGGAGAGCCGTGGCTCCCCAACTTCTTGCTCGGTCATGGCGCCATCGATCCCACACGTTTCTTCTTTATTAGATTGCTTCGTGTGGCTGTGGGAAGATAGCGCGGGTAAGCAGGGTGCAGTGATTCTTCTGCTCTCGCACACTTAACACACATGACGTACTGACACTTTCGCTAGAAACGTTTTTTAGCACCTTTGCCTTCTCGGTCATGGCGCCATCGATCCCACACCCTTCTTTATTAGACTGCTTCGTGCGGTTCTGGGAACTTGGGGGCGGGTGAGCAAGTGAATATTCTGCTCTCGCGCGTAATACACACTACGTAAGTACACTTCTACAGTTCGGCCATGGCGCCATGGGTCCTGCGCCCTTCGTTCTTGAACTGCTTCGTGGTTCTGGGAACTTAGGGGCGGGTAAGCAAGGTTTCCGTGACTCACGCCTTCTTGCTTTTTGCCACGTTGAGCCGGTCCGTCCCTATCTCTTGAAACTGCATCGAAGTGCCTGCCGCTGTTTATCACAGTGAATCACGGTCCACCACGGTCTATCAGGTCCATCCCTAGTCCCTAGAGCTTGCATCGGATTGCCCGGTGCTGTATACTTCGGTCTATCACGGTCTATCAAGAGGGGATGGACCGGCTCACACGTACATACGTGGGTACGTACACTTTCGCGGTTCAGGAATGCTTGGTTAGCACCTTTGCATTATTTCTGGTCGGCTTGGCGACCTCTTCGCGCTGTGAGAACTTCGGGCGAAAGCAAGGTTCTTGTTGCACCGCCTTGTTGACCTCTGTGTGTAAGTCGAACATTGAGTGCGTGGGCCCCTGAAGAAAGGCCCATCACACTGGGGTCCAGACGGGTCCCTGTTTGGGTAATATTTCTCCGAAACACGCTGCCAACACGCTGCTAGCACCCTGCCAACACGCTGCCAACACGCTGCTAGCACCCTGCCAACACGCTGCCAACACGCTGCTAGCACCCTGCCAACACGCTGCCAACACGCTGCTAGCACCCTGCCAACACGCTGCTAGCACCCTGCCAACACGCTGCCAACACGCTGCTAGCACCCTGCCAACACGCTGCCAACACGCTGCTAGCACCCTGCCAACACGCTGCCAACACGCTGCTAGCACCCTGCCAACACGCTGCCAACACGCTGCTAGCACCCTGCCAACACGCTGCCAACACGCTGCTAGCACCCTGCCAACACGCTGCCAACACGCTGCTAGCACCCTGCCAACACGCTGCCAACACGCTGCTAGCACCCTGCCAACACGCTGCCAACACGCTGCTAGCACCCTGCCAACACGCTGCTAGCACCCTGCCAACACGCTGCCAACACGCTGCTAGCACCCTGCCAACACGCTGCCAACACGCTGCTAGCACCCTGCCAACACGCTGCTAGCACCCTGCCAACACGCTGCTAGCACCCTGCCAACACGCTGCCAACACGCTGCCAACACGCTGCTAGCACCCTGCCAACACGCTGCTAGCACCCTGCCAACACGCTGCCAACACGCTGCTAGCACCCTGCCAACACGCTGCCAACACGCTGCTAGCACCCTGCCAACACGCTGCTAGCACGCTGCCAACACGCTGCTAGCACCCTGCCAACACGCTGCCAACACGCTGCTAGCACCCTGCCAACACGCTGCCAACACGCTGCTAGCACCCTGCCAACACGCTGCCAACACGCTGCTAGCACCCTGCCAACACGCTGCTAGCACCCTGCCAACACGCTGCTAGCACCCTGCCAACACGCTGCCAACACGCTGCTAGCACCCTGCCAACACGCTGCACGCTGCCAACACGCTGCTAGCACCCTGCCAACACGCTGCCAACACGCTGCTAGCACCCTGCCAACACGCTGCCAACACGCTGCTAGCACCCTGCCAACACGCTGCCAACACGCTGCTAGCACCCTGCCAACACGCTGCTA
>JAPJBO010001495.1:0-42208 GCA_030068145.1 Diplonema papillatum | reverse complement strand
TGCAGCTGCTGGGTGAGCACTTCACTCTCCATGCAGTCGATCCTGACGGAGGATGTCCGCGTCGGCGAGGGCGGCGTGAGGGTTGGATCGACTATGTTCAAGGCAACAGGGACGTGCAGTAGATACCTCACCTTTGAAAGCATCTGTTGCCCCCTTTGCTCCTGCCGAATGGACCCGACAGCGTGCCAGAGTCTATTCTGTACTGCCCTGTCGAGGTCTTTTCCCTTCTGAAACTCATGGCCAAGGGGAAACGCCTCTTGTGCCGGTTTCCCGTCCATGCCTCGTTTAGGGATGCCCTCCGCGGGACTGCGGGGAAGCGGGGCATCCTGCAGCCGTTCAACGACGCCGACTGCTCGGGACGGACGAGGGCGCGTTTTCTAACCCACAGTGCCCGGATAGATGGTTGTTGCATCCCTTCTGAAAGCGGGTATGGACCCCATGCAGGTTCAAAAGATGGGTGACTGGGCATCAGGAGACACGGTGACCCACTACGACGAGAAAGTCCTAAGGGACCCAGGGTGTGTTGAGGCGTAAAAAGCTTACACCGAGCCACTCGAAGTTCTCGTACAGAAAGTGAAGAACAAGAAGGCAACCCGTGTCCCCGACGTCGACTGCGAGACATGCCACCGAAGAACGGAGGGCTCCACAAAAGAGCTCTACGTTTTCCCAAGTGTGATGGATGTGGCTCTTAAGCAAGATCCCATATATTTACTACGTTTTACAAGGTTGCCGACCAAATTAACTGATTCTTGCAAACGTCGCAATCATAGCAAGATGAATGAAAAAAGACCCCGCCTCGTTTACCCATGCCGTTCATTTGAAGGAATCCATCCGTGAGACTTACGCCGTCCAAGTGCCCGTGCCTTGCAACCCTTGAGTGCAAGTATAATATTATACTTCCTCCCGTTACGATACCGCTCCTGGGGGGCAGGGAAAAAAAGCGAAGGATGAAAAGCAATGGTGAGGTCCGTCCCCTTCGATGTGGTTGTTGCAAACGAATATGCTCCGAGGTAATCAACAAACCACGAAAGGGCTCCAAGCGCGGCACGTCAAGTGACCCACCGCCAGCAGCAAAGAAACGAAAGTGCGCCAGATGTAGTGATTCGGGTCACAACGTTTTGACATGCAAGAAGCAGGATGATACATAGCAGATCGGTGAATGTCGTTTTCCCTTGTTCCCTTATCAAACAAAGATGGAACCCAAAAAACACCGAATTCCAATGTGGAGAGCGGCTCACAACGTGTACTTTCCGGACAAGAAGATGCCACATGTCAACATATGACACGGAAGATTTGTGTTTGCCCAAGATCATCCATTCTCTGTCGCCAGCGTCTCGACCCTGAGACGTGAATCTGAAAGTAACACCTCCCGCTTCAGGCTGCCCGTGATGCAGTCTGCATCTGATTGCTACCACCCACACATTGTGTTCGTGTCGTTGTACATTTTAGCCGCTCACCCAATGACACAGATGGTTGGACGGCTCTGCATATTGCCAGAGAGAATGGTCGCTTGAAGGTTGTCAAGGAATTGATCGCAGCTGGTGCCAACGTCGCTCCCCCCAGTCGGGCCTAAATCCGACGGGTTTGACCTCAGCACCATGAAGGGGCAAGGGCGGGTCCTGCTGGACGTGCGACGGGCCGAGTGGCACCATGTGTTGCGGGGCAGCTGGGTCAGTCCGCCTGGGCGCAGCTAGCTGAGCGCCATCCTTTGACGGGGTGCAGGACGGCCCTCACGACCATTGTGGCCGGGGTCGTGTCCTACGCAACGCGCTAGGGGCGCGGCGCCGGCAAAGGAGACCGCCGGGGCGACTCCGGCGACAGCGGTGACGTTCGGCCGCGTCCCCCGCCGCGTCCTCCTCTGCTGAAGGGTCCTCCGGACCCTCCTCGGTCGACGAAGGCGATCGGATCGCATCAGCTGGTGCCTTCGACGCCTAGACGATCCACACGTTTCTCGGATTTACGGCTGGCATTGCGACGGCACGCAGACATTCCTTCTCCTTGAACTGCTTGCAGAGAGCCTCGAGCAACGGCTTAAACGGGCGAAGAAGGGTGCATCAACAACAGCATCACGCAGACCATTCCTGTCCTGGGCCGAGTATTATTCGATTTGTCTTGGTTTGCTTCGTGGAGTTGGTGCTCTACATAAACATCGCTGTTTGCACCGTGACATCAAGCCACAGAACATCATGCTTCCATCCGAAGGGGTTGCAAAGCTAGTCGACCTTGGAATCTCAAAGGAGAAGGCCGCCATGACGGCCACGGGTACCCAAGCGGGTACTTTTCCCTACATGGCGCCTGAGGTTCAGAACAACCATCGATACTCGTTTCCTGCTGACATGTACAGCGTGGGCTGCACAGCATGGCAGCTCATCAATGGGCGCACACCGTGGGAATGGGTTACGCTGCTTGGTTTCTTGGCCCAGCATCAAGCCGGTCTTCCAATGGACAGCATACAGGCAACACCCACGATAGCGCCCGGGCTGGTGGAGCTCATAGCAAGCCTGCTGAAGTACAACCCAGGAGACCGGTGCACGAACGCTGATGCAATAACTAAATGTCAGCAACTGAGAGAGCAGCATGTGTAGAGACGCAAGAACTACGTCGCAGATGCGTACAGCAGCGAACGTTAACAGCGAGAACTGGATTCGCCCCCGAAAAGGGATGAAAGAGTTGCGACGAAGCCCGTTTCCGGTATGTCTTCTTTGTCACAGCGCGGATGCTGACAGGGAAGTGGAGATGGTGCAAGCTGTCGACAGGCGAATAGAAGAAGATTGGGCAATTGCGAAGGAAAGAATCATGATCACTCACCTTCCAACCTCCTTTTTGACCACCTTGTGTCTGCGGTGTCTACTTTTCACGTTGCCACTCAAAACAGAATCAGGACTATCTAGTGGTATTCTGTAGCCCCTGAGCAGACGAGCGCCCCACGACCGAACGCAGCGACCCCGTCATCGATCGAATGTAGATGACAGAACGGCCACAAGCAAGAAAAGGGCCTTCTTCAAGAGCACTCAATCCAGCTTTACACCGCAGTGCGAGGTTTCCCAACACGGGCAGGCTAGGGTCACGTAGAATCTAAGGAAGAGTCAAAACAATCTAATCAACAACCGACAGACGGTTTTATTGCTCTCGTTCAAGCACCAGATACTTCTTTCTTTCACAACAAGCCCATGCACTTCTTCCCATCCCGACTCCCTCTTTGCTCCATATTACACACTGCGACTACAACTCATTGCGGAAGCACGCTCTCGTACTTATGCCCATTCTGTCTCGAATGCTGCACGGAGAGAGTGAATTCCAGCCTCAGAAGCCGGAGTTCAAGAGGGGCCACCCGAGTCGCACCCGAAAAGCGGATTGGGTACAACCAAACCGCGTGTGAATGCGCGCCCGAAAGACGGGTGTGACACCCTCTTCAAAAGCTTCAGCCTCTGAGGCTGGACTCCACCGTGTGTTCTTTTTAGACGCTGTCGGCCGTTCAACTGTCCACATGACGTCAGCCGTGCCCGCGCATTACTGCAGTAAGTGGAGGTCGTAGTAAAGCCCCCCCCGCTAGGCATGATGGTCCGCCTTCTGTGTCCGTGGCTTAAAGGACCGAAACACGGAGCAGACGGGGGGACTACTACTACTACTGTGCAGTCTATCGACACAGATTGTTGCTGCGTATCAAGTTCAAACTACATTTAATACTCTTGTTACTACATTTGTACTGGCGGGAACATCTTCGGAACAACGGTTGCACATGAACGAGAAAACAAAGCCAACGAAAAAGTGATAATGCGGGAAACCCCCCCAGAGACGTTTGTACCCTGTACACGCGAAGCGCAAGAGACCTTTGCCTTATCATTTTCATTGCCTTCGGTCAGTTGATGCTGATCGTCCGTTTATCAGTGCAAGCCCGAACTCCGGAAATGTTCTTTTCTATTTCTTCTTCTTTTTCTTCTCACCTGCAACCACGTCCAGGAATGGGTTCAGGGTAGTGCGCCAACGAAAACTCTACTCTCGCGGTGTACAGTTTTGAGGTGTTTTCTTTTTTACATAAGCGCGAGCTTGGACGGAAATGCTCGACGAAGCTGCCAGACAAAGAACCGATTGGATCCCAAATGCTGTAACTACCGAACCACGTGTTGAACGGACGTGAGATCATGCGGGTCTACCCCTACACGACAAGACAAACTACCACAACATGTCAAAGTCCTGAGAGAGAAAACAACACACGGTGGTGTAAGCGAAGAACAAATCAGATTGTGTTTGTATTGTATTTGCCCTTCTATCTCTATATTTCCTCCCTTCCATTCGGAGTCAAAGCAGCTACGTCGAGTATTTTTTGTCTTCTCTGAAGCCAGGATCACGCCTCTTTCTTGCGATAACCAGCAACTACCTCCTTAGAAAGCATACTTGTTACAGCTAAAAAGGGACGTTTGCAGCGGCTTAACCTGAACGCGTACAGGCCAAATAGGCTCGAGGAAGGCACTCACGATGGGGAAGAAATTCAAGACAGCGTTTCTGAAGTGATCTGTGGCCACGAATCTCAGCCTTCCGCCCGCCTGTGATGTTCATCTCTGCAAGAGACTAATGTGTTCGCTAACTGGTCCTCCATTTCTGCCGTGTTGACACTTCCCTGTTTCAATCAGCCTGTTTTCTTCGCTGAATTTCTGAGCGGGAACATCTTGAACCTGTTCGTTGCTTACCTGCTACCAGTTCAGCAGCATCCGCCACGTGTGGGCACCTGGACAGCTCTGGGCACTCGCTAATTTTTACATAAGCGCAGCCAGCTTGGAAGGAAATGCTCGATGCTGCCAGACAAAGAACAGAAGGGATCCCAAGTGCTGTACCTACCGAACCACGTGTTGAACGGACGCGAGGTCATGCGGGTCTACCCCGTACACGACAAATCACACAAACACAACAGGTCAAAGTCCTGAGTGAGAAAACAACACACGGTGGTGTAAGCGAAGAACAAACCTACCTGCGATACAAAAGTCGCAGATACGACTGCCAACAGCTGGCCAGTACCGTGCCGGCACCCTGCGACAGGACGCAGGAGACACCCACAGATTTCACGGGAGGCCCGTGCATTTTCGCTGGAGCGGTACTTTCTGGCAACTCCTACCAACCCGTGTGCACAATGATCCGTGTGTGTCGCCGTGTGAACGCTGGTTGAGTGGCGTAAGCGTTCAACAAAAAGGACCCACTTTGTAGTTGTATTGTTTTCTTCCCTTCTACGCCTTCACAGTTTCACTGAGGGAGTTGATGCACCACGAAAAAGTCGATTAGAGAACTTAACACAGCCTTCAGGGTGTGGTTGGTTCAAAGAGAAATTCAAGTTTTCCCACCCTCCCTAACCCCCCGGTGACCTCGCCCAAGCTCGTTTCCCCGGGTTAAGGCAGTCACTCAACATTCCCTTGCGCTAGTGCTATCAGTTACAAAGACGTGTTCTTACTTCTCCCTTTCTCCTAGGCAGTTCTCGTCAGACAATACGAAGAGCAGAAACTCCCTTCGAAGTGAGCACAAAGCAGCCCTCGACTATTTTTCCCGATACGATACCTCCCGACCCCTCCCCCGCCTCTTGCGTATCTTTCGAACCTTTTGACGATGGTCACCCGGACACTTTGAAATCCCGGATTCTCAAGCGAACTTTTACTTTGAAAACAAGAAGTGGTTTTTGCTACACTGCTGGATGGATCCCAGGGGATTAGCCCCTGTATCCACATTTGGACGGTCAGTCCAAAATTTGGAAAAGCCGGCGGGGAAAAAGAAGAAAGACACCGGCACTTCACCATCACCCAGGCCCCCGGCAGAGGTGGCCAATGTGCAATCCGAGGCACTCAGGGCCCAGCATTGTCGTGAAGATACGTCGCGTCGCGCTGTGTTGAGCCCCATTCCTGAGTGAGGACGCAGAAGAGCCGTTAGCGGTCCAAATGTGGAAAATGGCCGGAAGCCAAGCAATGCCCTGATAGAAAAGAAAAAAGAAACCGACCGCACAAACACTCGCCCATCCGGTGGGGGAGTCCGCCGTGTGTAACACGAAGCTAATGCCCTGAGTTACTTCAGAAGGCCCTGTTGAAATGTTGAGGTAGGACCTGTCCTCCGACAGCGACATAGAAGAAAGGGCGAAGATAAGACAGGACACAGAGCTGTGTATGCGAAAGAAACCCGCGTAGACACGTACTACTTCTACTGCAGGCGAGTTCCTTCTCCCACCCCGTCCCCCCATTTCCAGTCTTTTCTCCTTTTCTTTTTTCATAAGCGCCAGCTTGGAAGGAAATGCTCGACGATTGCTGCCAGACAAAGAGCCGAAGGGATCCCAAGTGCTGTAACTACCGAACCACGTGTTGAACGGACGTGAGGTCATGCGGGTCTACCCCTACACAACACGTCACAAGCACAACAGGTCAAAAATCCTGAGAGAGAAAACAGCACACGGTGTTGTATGCGAAGAAAAAATCAGATTGTGTTTGTAGTGTATTTGCCCCTCTACCTCTATATTTCCTCCCCTCCATTCGGAGTCGAAGCAGCTACGTCGAGTATTTTTGCGATATCTCGCCTCCCCTTTCCCCGCCCCTTTTGCGCGACCCACTTGTTATGAAAAGAAGAAGGGATATCTGTTATGTTGATAACACGGGACGAACACTGTGGCCACATGGGTTTAAACTGTGTTCACACGTATTCACGTGTTTTGTCTGTGCATATGGTATGTCACACATGTAGGGGGAGGGGGTGTGGGCATGAAGATACTGGAGGAACAATGATGATGATGTGCTTGTAGGGTATGCGCTCTGGGTAGCCAACAGGAAGTAGGTACGGTAGCTTCTTGTCTTTGTCTTGATCAGCCGGGTTTCGACGAATGACGTAGCACAACACGCATATCATCTGCGGGATTTATAGGGGAACCAGTTCGGCCTTGCAACTAACAGACCTTGCGAACGAGATGAAAGGAAAATGTTGGATTTGGACGTATTTTCCGGGCTTGTTATTGGACCGGACAAGTTTTGGATTTTTTGGCCAACAATAAGCGAACTTTACTCAAATAAGCAAGTGGGGATTTTTTGTCCGGTCCAAAACATTTTACGAATACGGTATATCGCTTACCCCGCCTGTACATCACCATCTCAATACTTTGCCAGAACCTTTGTTGCACACACGCCCTCCTTCCCTGCCCCCTTTAGACAGTTTACCACGTGAAACCTCATAACAAGTGGGCCGCGTGGGCTAGCCAAAGTGATAACTATTGGGTGTAATTCCCTTATATCCCAACACTTGAAATTTTGTTCCCTTATATCCCAATGGGATTGCCTTGGGCAAGGCAATCCCATTGGGATATAAGGGAACAAAATTTGTTGGTTGGGATATAAGGGAACAAAATTTGTTGACCACAGAACCTGGCCAGACCAGTCAGTCCGACCAGCCTGGACAGACCAGACAGCCTGGACAGCCTGGACAGCCTGACCAGACCGGTCAGTCCGACCAGAGCCCGGACTGACCAGACAGCCTGGACTGACCAGACAGTCCAACCAGCCTGGACAAACCAGACAGCCTGGACAGCCTGACCAGACCAGTCAGTCCGACCAGCCCGGACTGACCAGACAGCCCGGACAGCCTGGACAGACCAGACAGTCCGACAAGCTTGGCAGGCTGGAGGCTGGAGCCTGACCAGTCTAGTCCGGCTGACCCAGAGTCCGACCAGCCTGGACTGCCTGACCAGACCAAGCCCTGCTGCAAGATCAACAGGAAGGGTAGGTCCTTGGTTTCTTTCAATGGGAAGAACGGGAACAAAATTAGTTACCCAATGAACAGATGCAGAACCTGTCCTGCTGTAGGAAGGTACAAGGTTGTTAAAAGTCCACACGAATCACAGGAGGTAGAACATGATTCATGGATTAAGTTTGAAAGTACGAATCACAGGACGTGGAACATGATTCGTAGGACCGCTGAGCACAAAGTTACCAAGTTTTCAAAACACTGCAACGGAGCAGGCGCCCGGCAGGCAATAGGCTCGGTCAGGACTGATCCCTCACACCGAAGTGATCACGGGTTGCCTTGTGAGCGTAGATGCGCGGGGCTGAACTCAGGCTGCATGAGTGGGTTTTGTCAGGTAACAATGGCCCTCCACACCGGATCTCAAGAGTAAGCTTCGTTTCCAAAAGTCGTGATCAAGTCTGTATACCCACAGAAGGCGCGAACTTAACGCAAGGACCCTTCAGACGTGGAACGCATTGGTCAGAAAAGCAAACACCGCAACGGAGCAGGCGCCCGGCAGGCAATAGGCTCGGTCAGGACTGATCCCTCACACCGAAGTGATCATGGGTTGCCTTGTGAGCGTAGATGCGCGGGGCTGAACTCAGGCTGCATGAGTGGGTTTTGTCAGGTAACAATGGCCCTCCACACCGGATCTCAAGAGTAAGCTTCGTTTCCAAAAGTCGTGATCAAGTCTGTATACCCACAGAAGGCGCGAACTTAACGCAAGGACCCTTCAGACGTGGAACGCATTGGTCAGAAAAGCAAACACCGCAACGGAGCAGGCGCCCGGCAGGCAATAGGCTCGGTCAGGACTGATCCCTCACACCGAAGTGATCATGGGTTGCCTTGTGAGCGTAGATGCGCGGGGCTGAACTCCTCAGGCTGCATAGTGAGTTTGCGGAACTGCCGTAGCATCGATCAGCGAGTAAACGTATCCATCCCTGGCCGTGGCGCTCGATGGCTTCGGTAAACCGCATCGCGTATACAGACGAGACTTGACTCCGTACTTAGAGAGCGAATTCCGTCGATCATGGTGCAGATGACTTTACGCAGGACGATGCAATATTACCCCTCCCTTCCCTCTTTGCCCTCCCGAAAAGAAAAGGCGTCGTTGAGCAGAGTGTGTGTAAAAAAAAGGATACGGGTGCACGAGCACGCGGGGCTCATGCAGATGGAAAAAATCGGCCAATTTATCCGTAACGTAAAACACGCAAACATGCAAGAAGCTGCAGCGCAACCGGATGCGAAGTAGGGCAGTGCTAAACATGTGCTGACTGCTTCCAGAATTGAAATTGCTGGTGCTGGTCCTGCTGCCAATCTTGTTACGACAGTTGCTTCCTCATCCTCTGGCCTCATGACCACAAGGGCCGAAGTGGCAGTGAAGTTTGAGAAATTGAAACCTCATTTTGGAGGTGAACGCAGCCTCAGATTTGGAATTCTTTTGTTTCAATGGCACCATACGTCCCCGAATAGTCACTTTAACCCCCGGGAAATTTTTTTAAAGGGGTCCCCCAAAAATCGTCATGACCACAAATTTTGTTCCCTTATATCCCAATGGGATTGCCTTGCCCAAGGTAATCCCATTGGGATATAAGGGAGCAAAATTTGTTGTCCCATTGGGATATAAGGGAACAAGATTTGAAGTGGTGGGATATAAGGGAAATTCACCTAACTATTGTGAAGATGTACGTAAAGGGTTTGCGGAGGCGGTCGGGGGGGGGGGGAGGGGGGGGCGCGGGCGGATAATTGTACACTTATTCGACAGAGACCTGATCGCCAAAAGGACTGTTTTCTTTTTGTAGAAACAATGCATTGGAGGCACGTAGTACAAAGCAAACACACGCCTATTCTTTTTTATATGCCCCACACAGGGGGATTTCAAGGCGAGCCAGCAGCGAGTCAATAGTCGCTGGTCGATGCACACGAGCTAGACGGCGGAAGTAGGCGCTGTCATTGACAGCCCGCCTTCATGCGGTTCTTTTCGTAGACCCAGCAGTCCATGATATCCTTCGCGAGTTCTCCGTATCTAAGAGGTAATTGCGCAGATTGCAAATCGTTGTGCTGCCAGGTTCAACGGGCCCCTACTACTATCTGGGCGGTCACTTCATTCCGAAGATTCTGGAAGGAGTTCCGTTCCGCGAAGGGACGGAAGTCGTTATCAATCTCTGAGTTCTGGTTTGCGCTCAGTCCCCTTAAGAAGTAGTGCGCGTCTCGGGTAAGCAGCAAGCCGCCGATGCCAAAAGACATCTCCTACAACGACACGCCCACCTATTTAAGGGTCGAGATCTCGTTCGTTAACGGAATCAACCTGACAAATCACTCCACCAACTAGGAGCGGCCATGCACCACCACACAATTCATCGAGAAAGAGCTCTCAATCTGTCAAATTCTTGAGATCGTCCTGACCTAGTAAAATTCCCCGTGTTGAGTCAAATAATCAGCACAGGCAGTAAACCTGTCAGAATGTCACCTCTTTCTCGGTCTGGGAGTCTTCTTCTCCGTAGTTGCACAGGTTGCTCGTCGATGGTTGTCAATACGCGCTCTACAGTGCCCCTCTCCATCCCAGGACCGCACGGCACGGTGTGTGGCATGACAGCTCTTCTGACGATGGTTTTCGGCCGTGGGTGTGGTTCGCTGGTAGACATGTCGGTGACGTCGTAGAAAAGACCTGTGGTGCAACTGGTGGAAACAGGCGAGCTCACCCGGAACGAAAGACCTCTCCATCCGGACCAGACCGCTCTAGTTTCACCGCAGTGGCCCTTTCCCGGCGAGCTGCGAGGGAGTGCTTTCTTCTGGTCTTTGCAGAAAGCCACCAGGCTGACATCGATTTGTCAAGCAAAGCCTCTGGCGCCCTCAGTGGCGGTAGCTAAGTATTCGGGTTGGTCTTTTTTTGTATAAGCACCTGCTTTGTAGGAAATACTTGAGGAGGCTGCCAGTTGCAAAAGATCAAAGGAGGTAAATGTGCTGTAGCCCACACGAAACACAGGTGAATCTGGGTTCAGTGGCGGGCGTAAGCGTTCAACAAAAATGCCGAAGCAACTCGACAGGTCGGGCGCGGTGAGTTGGGTGAAGAGGGTGGTCGGGACTGATGTCCCGTCCCTTCTTTCATTCACCGCAAACAACCGCCGACTCGCGGCGGTGCTCAAGGTCGCACGCGACGTCGAGAGGACCGCGGAGGCGGGGCTGAGGCGCCTTCTGGGCGCCTTGGGGTACACGGACGAGGAGGCGCCCCCCGAAGGCGTGGCCCAGTGGGTCCTCGCGTGGCTGGCGGTCGCGTCGGCTCCGTCCGCCACCGCGGACGAGTTCGCGGACCTGCTCCGCTCGTCTCCGAAGGCCACGCCCCCGCCGCAGACGCCGGGGCACATGCCGCTCCCCGCGACCGTTTCTCCCGCTGACGACTCGACCACCGCTGCATTGTTCGACCCATCTCCCCCAGCCGCGCGACGCGTCTCCTTCGCCGAGAGCGACGATCCCCTCAGCCCAGATGACAACGATCTGAGGGAATGCAACTCCGCCGGTGGCAGCCGGGACGACCACGCGTCGGACATAGGCCGGCTGCAGCGTCAGATCGACCGCCTCACCGAGTTGGTGATGGCGGCCCTCCCAACGCGCACCTCGCCACCCGTCCGGCCTTCTCCCGCCCCTGAGGCGGCACCCGCGGGCTCCCGTCCCGTCGTCTCGCCCACGTCGGTGGGCGCATGCCCCTGTCCAGTACTGCATCAGCTTCCGGCGTTCACGAGACCGCTCCCGCCGCCTCCGCCCCTCGTTGACGTTTCTCGCCTTCCGCGGGCTATCCTGCTGCCGGACAATCCTCGCAGCCTGCCGCAGGCCGTCGTGGGCGGCCCTCTGCCAGTGGACTCTCGCTGCCCGCCACCCGCATCCTGCCACCAGCCGTACGCCGAGCCCCGCCAGCCCTACGTCAGCCATCCTCTTCCGGATTTTCCGGAGGACCCGTCTTCGCTGGGGGGAGGCGGGTCGGTCCAGGGCTCCCACACGCTTCTCTCTCCCGGACCAGAGCTACTCGACCCCGAGCTCTGGGTGAGCCTCTCTCCCATCGAGAGGTCTCTCGCGCTCGTCCACATCCGCGGCTTCTTCGCGGATATACTCGACGCCGTCCCGAGCATCGCCAACGACGCAGGACACCTGCTCAGCCACGCAACGTCCATCATGCGTCTGATGGACGACTCCTCCGACCCCGACGCCCTGGTAGAGCTGGGGAGGGACACCATCCACCGCATGATGGTCCTGAAGACGGCCTTGAAGGCCGGCTGGTCGTTGGCCGCCGGCCTCCAACACCGCCACCAGCACGAGGCCGGTTTCCCTCCGTATCTTCGGAACGTCTTTCAGGCCCTGCAGAAAGCCGAGGAACAGCCCGCCCCCAAGCCGTCCAGGAAGCGCAGCCCGAAGTCCCGCACCCAACACTCGGGCGAAGCTCACCCCGACTCCCAGCACCCTCAGCGGGCAACCTCAACCAAGGGGAGGGCCAGGCAGTAGGTGCCTTGGACCGTTTCCCACCTCCTGTGGCGGGGCGACGCGGACGTCCTCTCCTGTCGGAGCCCCCGCTCTCCCCCGGCGAGCGGGAACGTCTTGTCCGGACCGCGAACACGTACATAGGGGATGCCCTGGCTCTGTCCACGCGTCGCGGAATCCACTCCGTGTACCGCCGGTTTCTGGAGTTCCGGCGCCACTGGGAAGCGGTATCCGACGATCCCCTCGACGTCCCGACGGCGCTGGTCCTGTTTGTGACTCGGCTGCTTGCCCGCGGGGATATCTGCGCAGCTTCCGCGGTGCAGTACGTCGTGAACGTTCAGTCGGCCGAGAAGCGTTTGGGGCGACCTGTCGACAGCCAGCTCGTCAGGGATTTTGTCAGGTCTCTGAAACGGGCGGGCGCGATGAAGCCATCGAAGCAGGCCGTCCCGGTGACGAAGGACGAACTGCATCATGCTGTTCGTTTGGAGTCGGATCCCGGCGTGCGGGTTGCGTTGGCCTTGGCATGGCAGGGGGCTGCGCGCGTGGACGACGTTCTGACGAGGAAGGCCGAACACATCACCGAGGGTGCCGGTTTCTGGGCGGTAAACTGGGTGGGCTCGAAGTCGGATCCTTTCCGCCTAGGTCAGGTCACGGGCGTGATTCTTCCACCAGCTCAGGACCAGGAGCTTCGCTCGCTGCTGTCTCAGACGCCGCCCGGCCGCCTCCTGTTTCCAAACATCCCTTTTCGGCGGGTTGTGTCCGCGCTGAAGCGCGCCAACCTCTCCCTCACCGGCCATTCTCTCCGGCGGGGCGCCCTGTTCCACCTGTTGAGAAGCGGGGTCGACCTGCGAGTGATTCAGAGCGTGTCGCGGCACACGACGCTGAGTGCTCTGATGCGGTACCTTCCGGAAGCGGAGGTTCCGCTCGTCCGGAACACCGCGGAGGCGTCAGCGAGTCTCCTATAGCCTTCCGCCTCGAACCCCCCTTCCCGTTCAAGCTACCGAAGAGGAAAGTCCCCGACCCGCTGGCGGCGATTTATCCAGGGCCGGGGAGGATCCCCGACGTGGAGCTACCGCCCTCTACGTTCACCCCGTTTGTTGGTGTCGCGTACGGAGGCGATCTCCTTGTCAACAACTCTACGCCCCCCCCGTCGCAACGCAGAAGAGGAGAGGACCTCGCGCCCATCTCGGCGTCATTCATGAACCTTGACAGGTTGTCAGCTTTGGACAGCCAGGGTTTGCTGCGTGGCGTGCTGGATGTGATTCGCTCTTGGGAGTCCTTCCGTTCCGCCCTGCTCCCGGGAGCGGAGGAAGCGCTGACGGAAAGAGGGTTCACGCGGACGACGTCAAGGCGCATGCTTCGTCATCTCCCGGATCTGGTTAGGTATGGAGTGACGGAGCTCGCTTCGAGCCCGTCAAAGGTCGTCCTCCCTGCCTTCACTGTCGACAAGAAGAGCGGGGGGCAACGATTCGTATGTGACGGGCGGAAGCTCAACGCGATCATGGCGCGTCCGCCTCCGATGCTGCTTCCTTCCGTGCACGAAGTCATCGACCGCGTTCTGGCCTCGTCGGTGGTGTTTCTCGCAGACGCCAGGAGCTATTTCTATCAGTTCCGGCTGGACGCGATAATCCGCCCATTTTTTGGCATGCACTTGGCCGGACCGCGGGGTCATTTCGTGAAGGCTCAACTCGTGGCCATGTGCATGGGCTGGAGCTGGGCTCCGGCGATAGCGCAGAGGGCCTCTCGAGTACTCCTGCCGGAGTCTGACGGTCTGCCCTGGGTCGACAACTTCGTCGTCGTTGGGGATTCGTTGAGCGAAGCAACTTCGCGGTTTGACTCTTTTTTGCAGCGCTGCAAGAGCGTCAACTGCGAGCTCAACGAAAACGACGAGCAGTTTGGAATACCGCTCAGGGAGTTCGACCTTCTGGGCCTCCACTTTGACCTCTCCCATTCGAGCCGCCCCGCTCGATACAGAATGGCGGACGCATGGGTGGCGAAGTTACTTGGCTCTGCCGAGCTCGCCAGAGTTAAACGCGGAGGGGCGTCACCCCGCGAGTTTTACCGGGTGTTTGGGGCTTTGGTCTGGTTTGCCTACACGACGCATTTCCAGCTGGCCTACGCCCGGTGTTCATTGTCCTTCCTGCAGAGGCTGGCCTCATCCCTGGTGGAGCCAGCTGACTGGGACATCTCCAGGACGGTTCCGCCCTCGACCGTGCGTGAGGTGGAGCACCTCACCTCCCTCGTCGAAGACAACCGCTGGGTCAGTCGTTCGAAGTCGGTCTCCTCATCAGTGACTCTCTGGACGGACGCCTCATCATCATGGTGGGCCGCAGTCCTGGAGGGCGAACCTGAGCGGATATCGCAGGGCCCGTTCTTGAAGTTGAGGCACACTCACATCTTTTTGAAGGAGTTGTTTGCGGTGCTGAGGGGCATAAACCTGACCGCAAGGTTTCACACGAATACGCGCGTGAGACTCATGGTTGACAACCTTCCGGCTGTCCAGTGTCTCATCAAGGGGCACTCGAAGAACTTTGCAGCAAATGTCCTTTTGGCGAGGATTTTTGATGCTGCGCGGACGGCCGGCCTTGTCATCAGTGCCGAGTGGGTACCGACTGATGAACAGAGAGCCGATCCGTACACCCGCGGGGTGCTAGCCAGAGAGGACGACACGCCAGAGGGCGTCTGGTCGCCTCGAGCGGAGGACCTTGCTCCGCCTTCAGATTTGGTGTAGCCACTGCGTGGTCCCTGGGGGTCCTGATGCGTAAGCGTTCAACAAAAAAGACCCATTTTGTAGTTGTATTGTTTCTCCCCCTCTAGCCTCCTTCGAAGTAAGCACAAGGCAGTCCCTCGAGTATTTTTGTATAAGCACCTGCTTTGTAGGAAATACTTGAGGAGGCTGCCAGTTTCAAAAGATCAAAGGAGGTAAATGTGCTGTAGCCCACACGAAACACAGGTGAATCTGGGTTCAGTGGCGGGCGTAAGCGTTCAACAAAAAAGACCCATTTTGTGGTTGTATTGTTTCTCCCCCTCTAGCCTCCTTCGAAGTAAGCACAAGGCAGTCCCTCGAGTATTTTCGTCTTTTCTTTTTGTCGCATCGACGAAAAAGACGACAAAAAGACAAAGACGGAGACCCTAGAACCCCGGAAATTCAAGCGGACTTTAACTCTAAAAAGACGAGGGACTCAGCAGAAATAGTGCGAAAGCTGTGCCAAAGAGCGATCTTTTGTTGTCGTGTTCACGACGAGCAGACATGGTGCAAGCCCTGGGCGGGTTCCTGTGCACCCCCACCAAGACATAGAAGATTTCGTCCTTCTTTTGGCGAGTCTTTGTTCCTCGACGACACGTCTGCCGATGGGTAAGTTCGGGCGATACGCCGAGCCACTCCGAGAAAGGTCTGCATCTTGTACGCTCCTCCAAAGCTGGGGAATCCAGGGCTTCGTCTCGAGATGTTTCCCCTCCCTGGAAGATGTGTGTCTTCTCGTTGCGGGATGTACTTGAGAGTTCTTCCACGAAGAAGTTCCTGCGTCGCGCCGAGGTTTGGCCAATTGAAAAAAGACCTATTTTGTTCTTGAAAGTATGCCAATACTGCAGGGAATAGTTGACTAGACCTCTTGAGTTTGTGCTGACCACGAATAGGGGAGTCGGGAGAACCTACAAAGCCAAAAGCAGGACCGACCCCCCCGTTCGTGAGAAAAAGCGAAGAATAAAAATCCCTTCTTTGGTTGCCCGTATTACCAAATTGCCAAGTACAATTATTCGTCTTGTCCCCTCCTCACCCCCTTTTGCAAGTGTGAAAGCAAGTAAAAAAGAAGCAGAGGCAGCATGTACAGCTCAGCTGCCTCAAGATCCCCTTGACTTTTCCTTTTCTTCGCCCCATAGCTGGACACATCCCCCACCCGTTTGATTTCTTTTGATCACCAGATATCTCTTCCTGACTGGCAACACGCTGTTCTGCCAGAGCGCACACTTCTCCACTTTCTTCAGCGGAGCATTGAATACTACTGCGAACGAACCAGGAGTCTCGTGGCATTGCTTGGACCGAGTCCTCCGAGAAACGGGGGGTAAACTCTGCTCTCCAGCCGGACGGTACAACAGTGCTTGTTTGCTCTCCGTATTGCCTGGCGACACCTAGCAAGAAAGGGTGCATCACTGGGGTTTAGGTCTGGGTTCAGATTGAAGGTAGTGTGAGTGGCGCTCTCGGGGGGGTACCCGCGGCTCCTGGTTAGTTCCAGGCGACGGGTACCGCGTCGTCGAGTGCAACGTGGCCGAGGCGATCATTTCCCTCACGTTCGACATGGAAAAAAACAGGGGAGATCTCATTCTCTTGCATCGGGCCGTACCGTGAACGGCAATAGGTCTCCTACAAGCCTCTGGCCGACAGAACAATGTAGGTAAGGGAAGTCGGCAAACTCGATCCGAGACTTCGAGAAAAGGATTGGCTCTGAGGACACATGCGGGATTGTCAGTGCGGGTTTAGGTCTGGGCTCAGATTGAAGGTGCTGCGAGTGGCGCTCTCGGGGGTGCTACCCGCAGCTCGTGATTTCTTCCAGGCCTTCTTGCATGTTGTGCCCGCAACGAAGTGCCAGCTTGGAACTGTTACGAACAAGAGGAATCCAACTGGTTGATTAAACCACAGCATTTCGCTTCATCACAGCGGCACGAAGGTGTCTTTTGTAAGTGACTCCAGACCTGTGATCGCCAGTCAGAAACAGTGGCAGGCCAGCCACGCCGAGTGGTGCACGACCAAAGCGAAGGCAGAGACAGCGCTGCTGTCCGCCATCAGAAGGCGCACGACGCTCGGCTGGCCGCGTTGGAGTTGCGAGACCAAGCATGGGCCGGGGCGAAGCTTGCCCGGAAGGCGGAGGCCGCAGCGGAGAGCGGCCTTGGCGGGGCAGAGGAACCGTGACGGGTACAAACGGGCCCTCGTAGAAGAAGAGTACCAAGCCGCCAGGGAGTAAAAGTGCCAGAGGGAAATGCGGAGGAACCGAAGAATCATCGAGGAAGAGCTGCGGTTGGAGGCGGAGCTGAGCCGCGAAAAAGCGGCGTCGAAGCTGCAAAAGAGCCGGGATCGGATATCAGAAGCACAGCGATCCCGTGCCTTGCTATCCTTCGAGCGCCGGTCGGCTGAACTTCGGAAGTCGGCCCGCGAGCTGAAGTTCGAAGCAAAGAAGAATGCGTGGCAGGCGGCGGAGACTGAGCAGGCCGCCCTCATCCTCTCCGCCTTGAACACATCCGGAGGCGAAGCCACCGTCGTACGGCAGCATCCAGCCCGCAAGCTGCCTGTTGATGCACCCTTCTTCGCCCGTTTAAGCCGTTGCTCGCCGTCGTCGCCGAGATCGGCGCGTCGTCGTCGTCGTGCGCGCAGCGCGGCTGCGGGAGAGGCCGTGGGGGGGCATGGTCGCTTCCTGCCTGCTGGCGGGGGGGCGCGCTTCGGGGGCGACTTCGTCGTCCGCCTCCTCCGGCCACGGCTGGTAGGTGTTCCAGGTGGGGACGGCGCGCGCCGCTTCCGGCCTGTGAGGCCGTCGCTCTCGCCTAGGCTGCGACCGCCACCGCCGCCGCCGCCGCGATCCCCGCCGCGACCGCTGCCGCGACCGCCGCCGCGTGCGCGGCCGCGACCAGTGCCGCGGCCGCCGCCACCGTCTCCGTCACTGTCGTCTCCGCCGCCTCGGCCGCCGCGGCCGCGGCCACGGCCGCGGCCGCCATGACCACCGCCACCCCCGTCGCCACTGCTGCCGTCGCGGCCAGCACCACCCCTGTGATGCCCCCGTCCGCAGCACGCGTCGGCGTTCGGGCAGGTCCCACATCGCGTCAGCCGATGCGCCCGGCAGCACTGAATGCGCAGGCCGTCGTCAGGGCGGTGGTGCACCTGGCAGCACTGGTCAACTACAAGGCTGTAGTTTCTTCGCATGCCAGTGCACACCGCGCACTTCTGCTTCGCGCAGGCATCGCAGACCGACTGCGTGCGGAGCAGAGGGTCCGCCTGCGCAGCCGGTACAAGCACGGGAAGGCGCGGGCGTTGCGGCAGAGGGGTGGGCACGTCCCAGCGCAGCGAACGCTGTGCCCGCCGCGCCGCGTCGTACTGCGGGAACACGTCCCCGCCCCAGTTCTTCCCGTCCCCGGCAGCTGCCCGCGGAAAGCTCGTCCCCAGCACCCCGTGCGTCTCCTCGCCCCCGGCGAAGCGTGGGCGAGGTGTCAATCCCCCCCACAGCATCGGCGCCCCCAGGGTCCTCATCGAGCCCACCCGGACCTTCCGCTCGGCAGGCAACGGCGACGGCAGCTGCAGGTCCTGGCACAGGCGGCACAATGTCGACAGCATCGTCCAGAGGGTCTTCCCCCTCTGGTTGGCGGCGAGCCTTCGTATTCCCGGGGGGGCAGGGACGTCGACCCCGGTGTGGACCTCGAAGTCCACTGCCAGCTCAACGCACGACACCTCGCCTGCGTTGGTCCACCTCAGTGCCGACAGCCAGCCCTTGAGCGCCCGCATCGCACGGCCGCCGTACGGCCATCTCGGCGGCTCATCCGGAAGGCGGTCGAAGTCGAACAGGTGTTGCACCGCCGGCAGCGGCGCAGCTGCGTGCCAGGGGTGCATCGGTTGCACTGCGGAGAGGCGGCGTCGCTCCGCCTCCACGCGTGCAGTGTACACCGCCGCCATGAGGCGGTGAAGGGCCGCGACCTCCACCCGCATTCCTTCGACAATAACCCCATGCACACGCGTGCAAGACGGCCACCTCGCCCGGTCCGCCCGCAGGAGTTCGGCGAAGCAAGGACGGCCGCGAATCTCGTCGTAGGCGGGGCACTCCCACCACAGGTGATCCGCTGTGTCCTGGACGCCCAGGTCGCAGTCCCTGCAGCCGCGGTCCAGCGGCGGACGCTGAGGTTCCGAAGAGGAGGATTCGGAGACGTGCTCGTCAAAGCTGCCGGTCGTATCAGAGGCGGTCGACGACACGGACGCCGAGGAGCTCGGCGACCCGTCTGTCCCGGCCGCCCCTCCGTTCGCACGCGCATTCCGTCCCCACCGCGCAGCGAGGAACACACCCCCGGACAGAATCACCGCCAGCGCACGTTTCTCGCCAGCGTCAGCCGTCGCTAGGCGCAGCTCGTTCGTACGCCTGCAGTCCACCCCTGCCTGCACGCCGTCGTAAGACGGCCGTTGCCTCGCAAGCTGCGTCCAGGTCGTCTGCCGTAGCCGTGCCCGGATGGCGTGGTGCCTCTCGCCCCTCTCCATGTCGAGAAGCCGGCGGCCCTCGAGCGCCGCGGTCGCAAAGTCGTGGCCTTCGAAATCGATGCCCGCGACCGTGAAACCGTCAGAGATGGCGATCCCGACAGGTCCCAGGCGCGCCTTCGGCAACAACACACCGTGCCGGCTGTAAAGCCGGGCGATGTTCAGCATGCGGGCGTGTACGCGGGGGAGCCTCTCGCACGTGTCGAAAAGCGAGCACAGGATCCTGTACGGCCGAGCCAACAGTGGGTCCATTCGGTGGGCTTTCGCCAGGATGGCCAGCACCGCCGTCACATTCCTCGACGGATGCTTCGTCCCGAAAGCTCCCTTCACTACCCGCGACCGCAGCCCCCTGAGGCACGTCTGCGTGTACCCCTCGTACGAGCACCCCGCCAGCACGCTTCCGAGGACATTGGAGCTCGCCACCTCGCAGCGGACATCGAATGGAAGGCGCGAGGTGCTCAGCCTGTCCAGCAATGCGTTATGGGCCTTCAGACGCGCGTCGTTGGTACGTTCCGCCTGAACGCTCGCGACACTCGTACGCACACCGAGGATCTTCGCCGCCGTCGCTGTCGGTATCGTCTCGTCGCCGACTGCCAGCACGCTCGTATAGGGCCGCCGCCGACGCTGCCGCACCGTGCCCGCGGGGATCCCCATCGCCAGTGTCTTCGTCATGTTCAGCCGCATCCCTGTCAGGGCGCAGAACTGTGCGATGACGTCGACCGCCTGCTGCAGCTCGGACTCCACGGACGCGAAGAGCGTGGCATCATCCGCCAGCGACTCCGACGAAACCTCCGGTACGCGCGCCGACACCGCTCGGAGCACTATCGACAGCAAGGCGTTGATGAGGATCACCGAAAGTGGGCACCCCTGCAAGATACCGTTGGTGACCTCAAACTCGGAACCCACGCCCAGCGGCAGCTTAAACCGGCGCTTCATCCCACGGTACATGGCGCGCAGGGGGCGCAGGATGCGCGCGTCGAGGCCCATCCCTTCGGCAAGCCGGAGAACGATCCCCTGCGGTACCCGGTCGAAGCACTTCGCGAAATCGAGTGCGACCATGTACAGCGACTTCGACTCGTCGAGCAGCGTCTCCTCGATCAGCGTCGTCAGCTCCATGAGGACGTCGTCCGTCCGATGCCCTCTGCGGAAGCCGTGCTGCGACGGAAGAATCCAGCCGTCCTGCCACTCCATGACGTCTTGCAAACGCCTGCAGGCCCATAACCGATAGACGCAGCTCGTCACGGTGATTGGCCGCAAGTTGGTCGGCGAGGTGTCGTCGGTCTTTGGTATGAGCGACACCAACGACGTCAGCATACCCTTCGGCCACTCCCCTCGCTCCTCCACCAGATTGAAAAGCGTCGCGAACCCGTCCAGCAGCTCGTCGGGCAGGGCCTTCAGTTCGTCCAAACGCCAGCCGTCCACCCCACACGCCGTAGTCTTCTTCTTCCGCTTGTTGAGAACATCCCGTAGCTCCCTCCCGGTCACATCCCGCAGGTCCATCTGGCGGCGGGGAATAAAACCCTCGAAGGCCCTGCGGAACGCCTCGTACTCGGGCTCTGGGCGTCCTTCCCCGTACATGCGCAGGATCGGGTCCCACGCCTCCTGCAGCACCTCGTCCATCTCCTCGACGTTGGCGGTGAGTCTCCCGTCCGCTGTCCGCACCGCATCGGCCGCCTGCCCCGGACCCCCCCGCAGCATCGACACAAGCGCCCGGCGATCCGTCCCAAACATCGTCAGCTGCCTCTCCTGTTGCTGCCTCTTCCGTACCCTCGCCGCAGCCGCGTTGAATCTCGCACTGCGCAGTCGTACGTCGTGCAAGTAAACGCGAGCGACCTCTGCGCTCGGCGGGTCGGAGGGGGGCGGCTCGCCGACCCCGCCGCCACGGATCACGGCGAGACAGCGCAGCCAGCACAAGCGGAGTTCTTGGGGCACCTGGAATGGTCCGGACGCTTCTAGGCGAGCTCGCTGGTAGACGTAGTGCTCCAGACGCCGGATCGCATTCCCGTGCCTCAGCTCCGTCTCGCACGCCACGCCCCGGTCCGGCGTACTCCTCGCCGCAACGCGAGTCATCTTCAGCTCCGAGTTACCGCGGCCGGTGTGCGCACGTCTCTCACAGGCAGGCATCCCGCTGCGGTCTAGCAGGTACTGCTCGCACAGAGCGGAGAGCGCCATCCACGCCCCTTCGACGTCCCCCTCGCGGGCGGCGGCGCACACGGCATCCAGCCTCGGGACCTCGACGACCCTACCTGCCGGCTTCACGGGTATCGCTCGCGGCACGTTGAACCTCCATGTCTGCTGTTCGAACGCCTGCACCGCGAGTCGAATCCGGACGCAGCGGTGGCCCCTCACGCTCCCTACCCCGATCGTCTCGCATGCAACAAAGGCGGACGCGGCCGCGCGGTTCATCAGGGCGTAGTCGATGCGCGTGCCGGACGTGTTCGTGCCCGTGTAGGTGTTGGGCGGTCGTCCTCCCTCGCACGCCGCCTGCAGCTGCGCTGCGTCCGTCCACCCGTTGCTGAGGGCATGCCGAAGCGCCGGCGACCGCTCAACGTCCGTGTTGAAGTCGCCCATCACGACCGCCGGGGCCTGCCCCACCATGGCCTGCGCCTCGAAGAGGACCGTCTGCAGGAGCCGCTCCCGGGACGCCGCTGCCGTGTTCCCCGATGGGGCGTAGACGGCAAAGAAGTGTACGAACATCCGTCCGACCCCCGTCGCGATCATCGTGTGGATGACCCGGTTGCGCACTTCCTGCAGCGATTCGTTGGGCAGCAGGTGGGCCACCCCCGGCTGCCTGGCAAGCACAACGACTCCTCCCCCCTTCTGCCCGGAATGCGGGTTTCCGTGCGGACAGTGCTTGCTGCGCTTCGGCGGTTGCGGCGGCCCCCACAGCGTCTTCCACCTCGACCCGTCGACGGCGCACGGTCTCGCGAGATAGTCCGTCGCCTGCGCCTGCTGCAACTCGCCCATCGACGTCTCCAGCACCGCAATCGCGTCTGCGGGCGCCATCGCCCGCACCTCGTCAATGTGCAGGGCCAGCGAGCCAACATTGACTGCAGCAAGAGTGAGATCGCGCGGGGGACCAGGGTTCGGGTGGACGTCCCCGCACCTCAAGAGCCGTTCCCCCGCGGCGTACGCATACTCACGGGCGTCGTGCTTCGACGGTAGCCACGCACATTCAACACGCTCACGCCGCAAGGCAACCCGGGAACCCACGCCCCGCGCGCGGTGCTGCATACGCGCGGTAACGTACCGGGCTGCGCCGGCCGGTCGACGGCGACGTCCGCGGCGGAAAGCCGCCGCGGCGGTCGAGGCGAGCGCTCGGCGCCCGGGGCCAGGGTTGGGATGCACATCCCCACATCGCATCAAGCGGGCTCCCGCAGCATCGCCGTCCGCGCGGGCGTCGTGGCTTGACGGCAGTCAGGCGCGCGAGCACGTGACACACACGCTGGCGCCGCACTCTTCGCACCTCCTCTGCATGCGGCCCTTCTGGATCGTCTTCTGACAATCGCCGCATTTAAACTCCGCTGGAGCCCGCACCCCATCGGACAGCTCGTGCCGGTGACCGGCCTTCTCACCCTCGACCGGCTCCTTCAGACGCTGGCGCGGGGGGGACAGCATCTCGACCACACCGGCCACAGCTCGCTGGATTAGCGACTGTCCCGCTTCCGCCGGCTGTGTCACCTCCTCGTGCTTCCGCTTGTTGGACGGAGCCGGCTCCGGATCCGTATGAACTTCGGCGGCGGGCAGCTTCATGCGCCGTCTCTGGCCGGGCGTCGTCGGGAGGGAGGAGGCGAGGCGCTTAGAACGCGGCCGCGGCATCTCGCCCTTGTCGTAGTCGTTGACGACAATGAAGGGCGACCCTTCCCTTTCGATGACGCGGAACGGCGGGCCGCCATCCCCCGTCACCACGCACGTCCGCGATCCGCTTCTCACGAAGGATGTCGTGACCGTCGCAGCCCAGCCCGCGAGCCTGAGCAGCATCTCGACGTCGGCCTCGTGTTCTCGCGCCCTGGCACCGGACACGAGGTACCGCAGTTTCGTTTCGAGCGGGGGCGCCGCGTGCTCACCAGCAGCCGCCCGCACGCGCGCCAGCATCCCCGACCCGCGCGCCCGCAGCAGAAGACGCCTTCCACCAAGAACGACACCGCCCCCGGCCTCGCCGCACTTCTTCAACAACGCCAACGCGGTCTCCCGCGTCACGTCCGCATTTAATGCGACGACCGGCGTGGCGTCGCGCGCTTCCTTCCCGACTGGTCGCCAGAAGCAGCCATCCCTACCCGACCCCTGCAGGATGGCGTCCACGTGTCCCGCAGGTACGCGAACCAGGAGCTCTCGGCGGCCCTGCTGCGACGTCACGCCCCACATGGAGGCCGCTTCGAGGCGCGTCTGCGCCGAAGTCGCCTTCACCGCCCGGCGGCAGAGCCGCGTCATCGCCGCGTGCGGGTCCTTCTCCACGCATGCCCACGTCTCTGCCGTCGCGTGCTTGCGTGCCACGGTGAGGACGAGCACCGCCGTGGCAGCGCCGGGCTTCTGTTCGCCTTCTGTCGCCGCCTGCCGGACCTTCCCTACCTTCCCGGCCTGCCGAACGTCCCCGTGCGTCCACAGGTGCATCCGCTGCACTACGCCTGTTTCCATGAGGACGTGGCGCGCCTGTATGACATGTAGTAAAAATCACAAAAGAATCGTTCTAAATCACAAAGAATCATCAGAAATCACACGGAAACACAACAGATCGCATGACAGCCCGTGATAATTTGTGATCCTCCCCGTCGATCCGATGACCATGACCCCATACTATTAGTATGTCAATTTCCTGAAGATACCATGGTCAACAACCTGAGTATACGCGGCAGTGAAAACAAGAATACCTTGACCCCAGGAACTGCTGCAGCTCCATCACTACTTCCTGACTGCGGTGGCGGTGACGTCCACTTCGTAGCCTTCTTCTTCGGCGGCATTTCCCGGTCCTTTCCTCTTTCACCCTGGTGGGTGTTTGTATGCGTGTTAGAATTCAAGTCTGGGTAACCCCTGTTGCGGAGGCGGTTGGCTTCCTCACGTCACTGCTGGCACTCTCCCTTCTTGTTGCCCGTAATAACCACGCGCTGTCCGGAACTGTAGCTTCGTATGACTATGCCGTTGCGTTGCACGTGCAACGCAACGTCGCCGCTGTACACTATAGTCTCTCTGCCTAGTGTGGCTATCAGCCCAATGTCTTCTGTCGGTTCATGTTTCGAGACTGGAGGTCCTATGAACATGCAATGCGAATAGCCTCTATTCGAGCCAACCCCACTTTTCTTGCAACAACTATGAAAGTGTATTGTTTTTGGACTAGATAATAGTGAGGAGCTAGCTTTTTTCCCCCCTGCCGTGGAAAAACAACCACCAATGACGGTAGCAACGGCAAGGGCGCGCTACCGCGAGCACACCTGGGAAAGCGTGCATGCGTCAGCGATGAAGGCATCTCCGTACCATCCCGGCGGACCGCTGCCGTATGCGCAACTCGTTCGAGGACGCAAGGTGCCCAAAACAGCGCACCTGCGTGCGGAGCGAGAAATCCGCCAGCTGAGGACAGGGCACCACGAGCTCCTTCACAACCGGTACCGCAAGGACTGGGAAGACCTCGCAGCCGAAGAAAGGCAGAGAGTCCGTCCGTGCGAGCTTTGCGACGCGACGCCCGTCTGCCCGATCACGCACCTGTTCCTCGAGTGCAAAAGTCGGGTACGCCATGAGGGCGCCGATGTGGAGGCAGGTGTTCGAAGCCGACCCGAAGGTCCCGAGGGAGCTACCGGCGCCAGGGTCGAGGCACAAGATGCTCTGGCCCCTGCTCTTCGAGCTCCCGGAGGCAGCGCTCGCGTACCTGCAGGACGCTGGGCTCGTGGCGAGGTACCAGATACTGGAGGACCCGCCCGACCCCCAAACCCCCGCCTTTCACGAAACGCCGCAGGCAGGAGGACCCAACTTTGCCGACGCGCTGGACCTCGACGCAACAAGCAGCGCTACAAGCTCGACGAAGACTCGCCACATCGACGCTCAGACGCAACAACAGCAGCAGCAGCTCAGACCGCTAACCGGCCAATGCCTATGAAAGAAAAGACTGGGAGGGAAAAAAAGAAGAGACCGAACGCAGACAACAGACTGCGGCAACGCACACAGGCGCCAAGCCTGGCAACTGCAACCCTCAGACTGAGTCAGAGGAATGCACGGTGCACCGACAGCATGCACACCTGACCGTAGGAAAGGTCAAGCAAGGGTGAAGCAAGTATACGAGCGGTCACCGGGACGCAGATAGAAAACTGCAAGAAACAACGAAAAACATGTGCACTTGCAACCAACAAAACAATCTCCTGGTCCAGAACCGGCGCCGGGAGGGCGAACTAAGACGCAAACGCCCACCGACCCCCAGGAAAAGCCCGCATCGGACTGCCGCCGCGAAACAGCACCGCGCAGACTACCCCGAATCTCTCTTTAGCCATACTTCAACTCTCTTTTCGCCACTTCTTATTTCCATACCCCTCTGTTCAGTTCCGGGAGCCGGGGAGGGCGGGCAAAGTAAAAAGCTCACTGAACCCCCCACCACAACGTGAGACCGTAAAAACAACGAAGAACGAAACCGAAGACGAAAACAAACAACGCGCCAAGGATGGCGACGGGGAGGCACAAGGAACCACCTCACCTGTCCTCAAGAACTAACCCGAGACAGGTATCCACCGTACCGATAGCCGATAACCGATAACCTGCCAAAATGCATAGAGGTGGCAGAGTGAGCGGGCGTCGGCCTTCAGGCCGGTAGGCCCGGGCTCAAACCCTGCATGACACTTTTCCGGTCGAAGATTGTTTTCGAGGTTTGTTGGGCTTCGGGGTCTAATGTGCCCGAAATTTGCGTTTTTTGCGGAGTTTCTCAGTCAACATTGATTTGCAGAACGCAAACCCCAAGGATGGAGTAGTACGAACTTGGCACTCACTCTCCGCTCTAGCCTCTGTCAGATTTCACCTTGGCACTCACTCTCCGCTCTAGCCTCTGTCAGATTTCCCACTAACGCAACAAGACGACGAAAAGTTGTGGGGGAGACTGGCAAGGGAGCGGGGGGAACACATCACGGCGATGGCGGCGCTTACGGCGGCGCCATCGTCGATGCTCGACCGCCTCGGAGAAGCAGCAGAGCGGGCCAGCCGGGCAGCAGCGGCGGCTCGAAGCCAGAAGGAGCGAGGGGTGGCGCTGACACTCCTGGAGGCGGCGATCATTGGATGGACATTCATTTGATGAGAGCAACAACGGCGGGGATCTGGTCCGGAAGCCCACGCCGGAACGGCGCGATAGTGCTGAATGTGTTGTGCCGCGGACACCGGCTGGACCCGGCTTCTGTCGTTTTGCATCGGCGGCTGCTCACGCTCGGGCAGCAATTAGGCAGACGACCACGACTCAGGCGATTGGTAGAGGAGGTACGAGCAATAAGGCACGAAAGAGAGGAGCGCGGAGAAATCAACGCGAAGAAGAAGGGGCCGGTAGCCCTGTTCCAGGAGGCTGTCGAAGAGGTAGGCTGGACGTGGACTGAGCTTGGACGTCTACGAGACCCGGCGCAACCGGAGGAATGGAACCTCTTCTGCGACACCGACGCAGAAGACAGGGGCGCAAAGAGGCGGGCGGCAGTTGCGAGAGACGAGTTTCAGCACGCGGTGAGGGAGGCCGTCCGCACCAGCAGATATGCGAAGATCGTGCGAGGACAATTCGAGGGGATTATCCACGGCATCGACGGTCCGGCGACACGACGATTGTTGACGGAAGGAGGGCTGACCGGATACCAGCAAGGGCTGGTGCGCGCAGTCATCACTAACGCTGTTTTGACGGGAAAGCGGCTTGGGCACGATGTCTGCAAGTACTGCGACGCGGGGGTACCGGAAGACGAGCACCACATGTGGTGGGACTGCACGAGGTGGACAGCAATCAGGAATGAGTACCCGCACCTCGTCGCCAGTCTTCCGAACATGCCGAAATGTCTCGCTCTCTGTGGCGTCGTGCCGAAACAGGCGCAACACGACCAAGCGGCGGACATGGCAGGGTCGATTCAGCTAATGTGTGCGCGCATTCTGCTCGACCGACAGAAGGTGGAAGGATTAGTTGAGAAGGATTGTCGGAGAAAGGAGTTTTCTGTCGACACCTACCCGTGGGGATGGTGCCCGAAACCACCGACTGCTGTGTACCCCATCGATGTGCAGGGAGCCCGGCCAAGCACCACAGCGTGGCCCGACTCGCAAGAGATGCTCGTAGCGATGGCAAAATGGAGCTCCTCGAAGCGATGGGCGGAGCAAGGAGGCGACGCCTCTGCGACGTTCTTTGAACTCGCAATTGACTTCGAGCTTTTTAGCGGCCTGACGCTGACGCCGCTCAAAACTCGGCGTCGAGAGAAACGCAACACGGAAGAAAGAGAGAAACAGTGGCTGGCGAGGGACGAACTGCCCGAACCGCTGACAGCAGTCTTCTTCGACGGCGGCTCGCGGAACAACGGGACGCGTGGGGCCGTTTCGGGTGCAGGAGCCGTATACTACCTCGCGGGGAAGAAACAATGGGAGATTTGTGCCCCGATCGAAGAGCGAGCGACAAACAACGTCGCGGAGTACACGGCTCTGATCAAGGCACTGCACCGACTCCAAGACCAGCCAGGGCTGAGCGGAGAGCTGGTTGTTCGGGGGGACAGCGGACTTGTCGTTGACCAGATGACAGGAAACGCGCGCTGTTCCGAAGCTCTGCGACCGTACAAGACGAGGGCGCAGGCAGAGGTGGCGGAACTGCGGCAGAAAGGCATCGACATCAGGTTGGAGCACGTGCCGCGCGAGCAGAATATCGACGCCGATGCTCTATCGAATCGTGCGATGGATGAAGTCCAGAGACGAGCGACAGCCGAGTATCGGGACTCGGCGACCGCGAAATCGTACGCGATGAAGAGCGCGATGCGACGGCTGACGAGTATCGTGCAGACGCCGATTCACCCGGCGCTTGAGATGCAAGTCAACGTCCTGACGTCTCTCGGAGGCGGAAACATGGCCGGACTCAACAAGAGGCCACAGATGGCGAGCCAGCAGGCGTTTGAAGCCGTGATGCGCGCCTACGAAGCCGCCGCACGAGAGCAGACGGCGAAGAAGGCCGGCGACAAGGTGCGAGCCATACCGCAGGCTGGGCTCCGCAAAGCTGCAACACTGAATGGCAGTTTTCGACCGCAGACGCACTACCCGTCGGGATGGGAGCGCAAGCAGGCTCGATGGAAGCACGAGGTCAAGCAGGAGAGACGAACTGCGCAGACTGAGCGCAAGACGTGCACCAAGGGCAGACCAGGACGTTGGGACCGTGCGAAGTCGAAGAAGGAGTCCAAAAGCGAAGCAACAACACCAACGCGGAAACGCAACCCGAAGGCAGCCAAGCGGACCTCCCAGGGCAGGGGGGAACCTGCGGCAGTGAAGGAACGAAGCTCATCCGAGTGTCCGATGAAACCCCTTGTCAATACCACCCAACGACTGCGACGCGCGTGCGAAATGTCGGACGTTAGCGTCTGTCAAGAGCATGCGCGACTCAGCCGTGTTTTAAAGGTGAGATGAGAGGCATCGGCTCACTCTGTCAAAGGACCATACCACTAACGCAACAAGACGACGAAAAGTTGTGGGGGAGACTGGCAAGGGAGCGGGGGGAACACATCACGGCGATGGCGGCGCTTACGGCGGCGCCATCGTCGATGCTCGACCGCCTCGGAGAAGCAGCGGAGCGGGCCAGCCGGGCAGCAGCGGCGGCTCGAAGCCAGAAGGAGCGAGGGGTGGCGCTGACACTCCTGGAGGCGGCGATCAGCCTCCTGGAGGCGGAGCAGCGGAACGAGACGAGCCAGGGGGAACCGGCGCTGTCGCAAGTACGGCCGAAGTACCAAGGCGAGGATCGTGAAGGAGCACCGCAACGGCAACAGCAACAGCAACCGCAACAGCTACAGCAACCGCACCAGCAACAACAGCAACAGCAACCGCACCAGCAGCAACAGCAACAACAGCAACAGCAACAGCAGCGACAGCCACAACAACAACGGCAACCGCGGCAACAAGCACAACAGCAACCACAACAACAGCAGCGACAGCAACAGAGGCAACCGCAACAGCAACAACAGCAGCAGCAACAAAACCAGCAACCGCAACAGCAGCAACAACAGCCACAGCAACAACAGCAACCGCAACAGCAACGGCGGAACCGACCGCAACAACAAGAGCAACCGCAGCAGCGGCAACATCAGCAGTGGGTAGACGTCGTCAGACGTAAGGCGACCGTGTGCGGCGTGCACAGTTTCGACTGGAACGTGCCGATCCTCGAGTCGTGCTCATTCGAGGCGAAGAAGGAGGGGCTCTGGGTCGCACCCAGCGTCGATGAGGCCGAGACGGCGATGGGCGTGGCGGTCGATGCTGCGGCGCTGGCGACAGAGGAGGTTCGGTACGCGGTGTTGTGCCGACAGCCGTTCGAGAAGAGCGAGGCGCGCCACGTCCTCATGGAAACAGGCGTGGTGCAGCGGATGCACCTGTGGACGCACGGGGACGTTCGGCAGGCCGGGAAGGTAGGGAAGGTCCGGCAGGCGGCGACAGAAGGCGAACAGAAGCCCGGCGCTGCCACGGCGGTGCTCGTCCTCACCGTGGCACGCAAGCACGCGACGGCAGAGACGTGGGCATGCGTGGAGAAGGACCCGCACGCGGCGATGACGCGGCTCTGCCGCCGGGCGGTGAAGGCGACTTCGGCGCAGACGCGCCTCGAAGCGGCCTCCATGTGGGGCGTGACGTCGCAGCAGGGCCGCCGAGAGCTCCTGGTTCGCGTACCTGCGGGACACGTGGACGCCATCCTGCAGGGGTCGGGTAGGGATGGCTGCTTCTGGCGACCAGTCGGGAAGGAAGCGCGCGACGCCACGCCGGTCGTCGCATTAAATGCGGACGTGACGCGGGAGACCGCGTTGGCGTTGTTGAAGAAGTGCGGCGAGGCCGGGGGCGGTGTCGTTCTTGGTGGAAGGCGTCTTCTGCTGCGGGCGCGCGGGTCGGGGATGCTGGCGCGCGTGCGGGCGGCTGCTGGTGAGCACGCGGCGCCCCCGCTCGAAACGAAACTGCGGTACCTCGTGTCCGGTGCCAGGGCGCGAGAACACGAGGCCGACGTCGAGATGCTGCTCAGGCTCGCGGGCTGGGCTGCGACGGTCACGACATCCTTCGTGAGAAGCGGATCGCGGACGCTTAGTCCTTCCGCCGCGGATGTAGCGAATGTGTTGGAGCAGCTGAAGGGTTCACAGCTGTCAGTCCGGGGACAGCTGGAGAAAGTCCAGGCACAGCTGGCATCCGTTCACGTACGGCTGGAAGAGAACGCTAAGCAACTTACCCGTCTGTCGGACACCCGTCCACAGGTATTCAAAAGTTTTTCGCACCTAACTCTTTTGCTACGAGTCCTGAATACACGCTCTGATCTCATCATTTTCACCCTACATCGTGCAGGAGGGCCGACATAAGGGTGATGTGAAATTTCTGTTGTTGCCCTGCTTCAGTGTGTGTAATCCGCACAGCTGCCCGATCAAAAGCGAAGTACAAGGCTCAAAGTGTCGTTGATGCTTGGGGCCCGACCATTCGTTCGGTCGTTTTCTCGGTAGATCGGCAAAATGAATTCATGTGAAGCTTGTTATCAGGTTATAATTAATTTTGCAGACATAGAACGAGAGAGAAACCCATGAGACTTTTTTGATTTGCGGGACGAAATAACGAAGAAATATAATAATATATATTTCTTCGTTATTATTATATTATTATAATGTTAAACGGAACATTGCTGGCCATATAAGCAATTCTGAAACATTGCTGGCCATATAAGCAGTATTCTGAAACATTGCTGGCCATATAAGCAGTATTGTGACACATTGCTGGCCATATAAGCAGTATTTTGAAACATTGCTGGCCATATAAGCAGTATTTTGAAACATTGCTGGTCATATATGCAGTTTTCTGAAACATTGCTGGCCATATAAGCAATTTATGAAACTTTAGTGGCCATATAAGCAGTTTATGATAAGTAGGCTGGCCATATAAGCCATGTTGTCCTAATGGCAATTGACTCCTGGGGAGCATCTGCGTGTGCAAGCGAAAATAACACCAAACACAGACGGCCGATGTGGAACAACTCCGTCAAAAAGTCAGCGAACTTTCGGTGCAATTAGGTCGAATCAATCCAGCTGCCTCCAGCTCATCCAGGGTGAAGACAAGAACTATGGTCCAGAAAGAGCTGGTGCTGGCCGGGAAGTGGACAAAACAAAGCGCGGTTTCAGCATGGCTCAACCCATCTTCGCTACAGGAGTGGAAACCTCATGGAGAAAAGGCACTTCGAGACGTGTTTGTTGCTGGCGCATTAGAGGAGGTAGATCTCCAAAAGAAACTCGCCGCTGTGCTTTGTGGAAGGAAACGTGGAAAGAAACACGAGTGGCACGACACATCAATCAACTCGAATGTCTTTCAAAGCAACGAGAAACCTGATTTCACATGCGCCCCATTAAAGTTCAGCCCGTCTGAGTACACGGCATTGGCCTTCATCGATGTCAAGAGCAGCACGACAAACATTACGAGCCCCGACTGCATGGGGCAAGTTGCTAGCTACATGACAGCAGCCCTGGACGGCCAGGGGGCTCTTCTTGTGGTTTACGCCGTGGTAGCCAATAACACGAAAGCCGTTGCGGTCATGTGTAGCCGTGAGGCAGACGGAGCGCTGCACTTCTACGAAACTCCGATGTACCAAGACCCGGCGGCAGTCGTTCGCGTTTTGTGCGATTTCGCCGACCAGGATTCCGTTCCAACCCTGCTCCATGATAGTTCGACCCTCCGCTTCGGGAAAAGCCTGGGTCGCGGAGCACATTGCGAGGCATTCACAGTCGTTCGCGAAGGGGACGACGCGACCAAAAAGTTTGATGCCGTGGGTAAGCAGTTCACCAACATAGAGTACTTCAAACGAGAGGTGAAGGCGCTGAAAAAGCTCGCTGACTCCGGGTTCGAGAACGTGCCGAGGCTGAAAGCACACGACGAGAAAGGGCTGCGGTTGGTGACTTCACCGCGAGGACGCCACTTCACAGTTGACAGGTGGTTGACTATGAAGCATGTTAAGCAGTTGATGGCCGTGCTGAAAAAACTCCACGAGCTTGGGTTTGTCCATTGTGATGTTCGCCCGTCCAACTTCTTCGCATCAGAGGAAGGCGGGGTAGTGGATGGCGGGGCGTTCCTCAACGATTGGTCGAGTTCCAGCATTGTGGACACGAACCCGGACTTAGTTCTTCCCGATGGCTTCCGAATCCCTGGGCGGCAATCAGAGGGTCCTGCTTCCCAGGTTGACGACTTGTACAGCTTCGCCCTCTCCTGCTTCATGGTTCAGAACGCAACGAAGGTTACCGGGGACTTCCTCCTCTCTGGCAAGCTGACGCCGATGTGGCACGAACTATTAAAAAAAATTGCCGCCGGGAACATGAAACACGATGAGCTTCTCGCCGGACTGGAACAACTCCTCCCGAGGGCGCCAAGTTCGTGATGTGAAGGAAAACCGAGGCAAAAATGGTACGTCTCAGAGGGCATGCATAATCCCACGAGAAGGACTCTGAAACCGACTACGTGGAGGACTCTCTTGATCACAATGATGTGGAGCTCCTAGGCATACATCCGATCCGACTCGTATGCGAGAATGATTCTCGCATTCTCGCATGAAATTCTCGCATATTCTCGCATGCGACGATGTCAACAACAGGTTTCCAATATTTCCACCGTGGACCTACGATGCTGCAAGGATCACTGCGAGGCTGACAGCACTGGAGCACGAGCGTCGCCTAGTGCAAGAACAATTGACATCCGTTCAAGCACAGCTGACAGAGAACGCTAAGCAACTTACCCGTCTGTCGGACACCCGTCCACAGGTATTCAAAAGTTTTTTGCACCTAACTCTTTTGCTACGAGTCCTGAACACACGCTCTGATCTCATCATTTTCACCCTCGTACGTAACACCGAACACGCGCACCAACTTGCGTCCAAAGCGACAGTCCACAACGCGAGCACCGAACGAAGGTGAAACCATCGTCACCACCTGCCACCGCACGGGAACACAAGTCTTGGGCACATGGTTTGAGCATTAGTGGTTGTCGAACGTTCGGACCGTCAAAAAACGAACCAGCGCAAGAGCATCGAAAATATGCAGAAGACCACTGCCAAGGAGTCATTGTTACACCGGTTGCATCCAGGTGTAGAGCCTGAGCTTGAGCTTGAGTGAGGCAGGTCTGTGCTTCGGTCACCGTTGTGGTGGGATGTCTACGAACAGGACTCGAATTACCACAGGTTGCGTCGCTCGCTGAGTTCGATTTCGAAAGCGGAGGTTTCAGAAGCCGCATCTCGGATCCCAAAAGCATTGGCGTTTTTCATTTCCAGGAGTTCCAATGCACCGCTTGGGAAGGCAAGGCCCAGATTGAGGAGGAGGCACGAGAGTGTGTGAAGGAGGAACAGGACAAGCAAAAGAGGTCGATCTTACTCGTGCCTTCTGGAATGGGCACTGGAAAGTCAAGGACGCTTACGGAAATCCCGAAAATAGTGACAGCTCAACTCCCGCAAGGCAGTCGCTTGTACCAGCTGCAGGTAACCTTCGAGAACGCGACTAGCATTCGACGTGATGAGATTGGTGAAGACCGAGTCGCAAAGGCACCGAAAGCTGTGATAGATAGGGTGATGCATCACTTGTTCGGAACGGACGTTCAGTTTGATGTGTTCCGACAACGTGAGTGGAACTTTACCTTGGCAACACTCGTCGGTACAATCATGACGGCCCTTAACAAAGACGAAGACGCGTTTCTGTTTGTATGCGTTGACGGTGTGCACCATCTTGATGTCGATGGTACAGTGTATCTGGACAAGACTGTCTACGGCGACGCGCGTAAACAAGAGCAATGGTACCAACAGAGTGCATTGCGGGCCATCCTCCTAGCGCTTCGTGAGACGATGCTTTCCTGCAAAAGAGTTATGTGTGCAGCATCATCTACACTGCTTCTCCCGTTGCAGAAAGTTATCGAAGGCTCCCTGACGATGAAAAAGGCCTTGATCACGCCGCCGACGTTGGATACAGTGCCGACAGAGGTCAACAACAAACTTGTCCTGGCTCACAAAGATTTTTTCCTGGAGATCTTTGGTGAACATCCACGGTCGATGGAGTCTCTGCTGTTAGTCTCTGCCGAGGACCTGCAAGGAGTACTGCTACAATGCACGGTCAACCTGGCGAAGAAGTACCAGGCTGCGCTTGACACCTATGACAATTCTCGAGTCACGACGCTCCTGCGGCACGCTTTCTCCGGCAACTGTAATCTAGCTTCACCTGTTGGAGACCGGACCCTCGATGACATGATGAGCCTCGGCCTTATGTCGTTGAAAGGCGCAAAACTGTCGGTGTCCCCTGCGTTGCTGCTCCTGTTGTGGATGCAGAAAACCCCCCCGCTCGACATTCTGTCATCCTGGGGGCCCATGACCTGCGACACGGGCTCGCGGGCATTTGAACGCTTTGTGGGCTTTGTACTGACCGTTCGCTCGAAGGTATTCGCCGGTGAGCGGGTGCAGGTCAGCACCTTCTTGAGCCGTGTAAAATGGCTTTCCGGCGACATCGCATGCAGTAAGGTCAAACTAAGCCCGTTGAAGTTGGTGAAGGCAACCCACCAATTAGCGACTCGCTCCGATCTGAAGTGTGGGCGTGTCGATAAGGGTGAGGGGGACGGGTCTTTCAAAGCAGAAGACCTCAACGACGACATTCCCATCAAAGGTTGCTGTGTTGTCAACGCCGACTCAGCGCCTGCTGGTGACGTGTTCCAACCCCTCGGCAACCAACGCCTCGTCGTGCAATGCAAACACGGCGAAGCCGGCGTAGGAGACAGTTGTCTCCCGAAAAAAGGCATACCCTACAATTTAGGTTTATCCACTTGCGCAGGTGATACATACCTCTTGGTGACCAAGAAAACCGTGGGGAAACCGCTTTGTGTTGACCTTACCTTGTGAAGGAAGCGAAGAACAATGAGGCTCACCTCGGACTCGTCGATGCGGGAAACTTCGAGGAGTTCTTTGGTCCCTTCTCGCCCTTTTTTGTTCCTGGAAAGAAAGGCAGCAAAAGACAGAACGAAGATGCTTTAAGCGAGGGGGCCTCCGCGAAGAAGCAGAAGACAGAAGGGACCAGTGAAAAGTCCGGGTCGCAACCGGGTTCAAAAAATACAAAAAATACAAAAAAGAGAAAAAGTCCTCAGAGGACCAACACAATTCGTTTATTTCGTTAGAGGTACCAAATCGAAATTCTGGTAGTAAAGTACATTTCTCAGCCAATTCGGCCTAAAAACAATTTTGGAAATTTCCTTAAAGGTACCAAAATTTGGTACCAGACTTTTTGGCTGGAAATGCACTTTGTGTGAGCCAATTCACCTACCCCCTGATCGAGTGTAATCGAGCGTAATCGTTTTGGATTAGAATGCAAAGAATCTGTGGCGATAATCTGCATCGCCGACTGCGCGATTATCTCTTCGCACGTGAAGTGTCATGCTTTCGCCTCTTTAGCTCGTCTTGATCGTCGCGCTCAGGCGCGCGTTTGGTGCTTCGCTTCTTCTTCGATTGCTCGTCGAGGTTCATCGGTTGCGCGTCGACTTCTGCTTTTTCTCGGCGCCTGGGCGATGGTCGTGGCGCATCGACGCGTCCTTTGCGTCTTTTCGGTACCGGCTCCGCCGCGGAGTCTGATTGCCGCTTCTTCGCTGGCGTTGGCGCCGTCTTCCCGACCTTCGCTGCTGATGTCGGCGTTGATGTTGCGGGTTCTCGCTCGTCTTCCTCTGCTTCCGGCAGAACGAGCACCACGTTCTCACGTTTTGCCTGTCTCGGCGCTGGCGCGGGACCCTCCGGCTCCGCCTTCCTCTTCTTCGTTGTTGTTTCTGATCCTCAAACGGATCATGCGGTTGCTTAAAGAAAAAGACCTGATTCTGCGCAAAAAATACGGCATCTCGCGGTATTGGATTGTCGAAAGCGCTGACGAAGTCGCCGTTGACATCAAACAGCGTTATAGACAACTCAAGCACAAAAAACCGCGAACCTTCGATTTTACGACCATGTTCAACCTACTCCCCCAAGGGGCGCTAAAAGAAGGTGTACTAAAGGCAATCAAAGAGGCCCTCCTTTTTGGTAACTGCTCTGGAATTACTCTTAATCTACCAGGGAACAAAAACAAGAGTTTCTCACTCGACGAAATCGCGTCCCTCATAGACCTTTGCGTGGACAACTGCTTCATCGAACAAGGTGGTTTGCTCCTCCAGCAAGTTTGTGGACTGCCTCTGGGGGCTAACGCCTCCCCCGACCTGGCCAACCTATTCTGTTATAGTGTTGAAGCCGGGTTCGTGGATGAGTTGATGAAAGAGGACCCGGCAAAGGCTCGCCAATATGCCGACACGAAGAGGTACATCGATGACTTCCTAACCTTCGATGTACCTCCACCACCTCAGGAGTTGTACCACATGCAGTACAAAGAAACAACACTGAAAGAAGGTGACGTCGAGTATATCGGAATACGCATCAGACTCGAACCTGACTCGAACACGCACCATTTCTTTGTACGCCTGTCGGTGAACGAAAAGTCGCGCAACTGGCACTTCAAGCCGGTCCGTTTCATCCACAGCTGGTCTACCATCCCCCACCACCAGGGGTCAGCAATCCTAAAGAACCTCTTAGTCCGTTGCCTTACCCTAACAAACAATTGGCCAGACGCTCTACGAGAGATCCAGCTCTCAATTTTTCTTCTCCTTAACAGAGGCCACTTGAAGCACAAACTGAAGAAGGTCTTCTTCCAAGGGGTACAGGAGCGTCTCCCTAACCTCGAACCTTCCCAACGTCACTTGAGAAAGTGGTTTCACTCGTGTGTGGCAGCATACGAAGCAGGTCTCCCCCTCATAGAAGAGGAACCCATCGTGGGGCGCAAAAGAAAGCAAAAGCTCGGAAAGTTTGTTGACGAACTAACGCACACCACGAAGTCGGCCTTCTTCCCACTCGCAGAAAACGAGGAGGTAGGCAAGCCTCAATGGGTACGGCCGCTGGCCAGTAACGGCATGATCGCACGCGAAGCGAGACTGAACACACGTCTTCGCAGCATTGGCCTTCAGCCACGGTCAGTACCCGGCGACGGTAACTGCCTCTTCCACAGTCTTGCTTATGGCAAGCAGGAAGACGCGCAACATCTCCGCCAGGAGATAGCGGACTATTGGGAAAGCAACCAATCCTACCTTCGACCGTTCTGCGTAGACTGGTCTACAACGAGCTACATCGAAGGTTTACGGAACGGTGCGTGGGGAGACCACTTCGCCCTTGAAGGCTTCTCCCGCCTGCGAGACACCCAACTCTGTATCTTCCAGATCACGGAAGCGGGTGATTACAAGTACAGCGAAGTAGGAAACGGCTCTAACCGCCAATTGCTTGGCCACATTGCCCAATGGCATTTCATACCAGTCCAGGGCAACATGAACGATGACACAAAAACTCGGTTTATCACCCGGTCGTCGAACATGGGTCCCGTTCCCAATCCCACTGGGGACGGGTCAAGCTACTTCAACGAAGTACTTGAAGGCCTATCGCAGTCGCAACCCGAGTCGCCACCTCGCAGAAAACGCCCACGCATGCCAACAGCCAGTCCAACAGCCAGCCAGTCACCAAGCGGGAAACCGGACACGAAGAAGACACGGTCCGACCAGGATGCTGATAAGACATCTCAAGGTAACGCTCAGCCACTGGAATGTTCCCACTGTGGGGCAACCGAAAAACTGAGCGGCGGATCTTTCGCCAACGCACGGGGTGTCGAAATCCACGAGCGCACCTGTGCAAAAAACCCCGCATGCCACCAAAGTACCTAGCCCAGTCCTATCTGGAGCGCTGGCCCGGCGAGCTACGAGGGCACAAACCTTTTCCCCCCTTTTTTTCCCCCGTCTCCTTTCCATTCTTGCATTTCAGGCCTGCATGCCCCATCAAAAGCAATCGAAAAGAAAATAAACGAGCGTTCTACCACCTCGCGCGGTGTCACGGGATGTTTGGCAGCCGCTGCTAAACAAACATAACGTGGGCGGCGCCGAAGCTTTACCAGCTTCGGCTGACACCATTTGCGCACTTAACCATGGTTAAGAAGACAACTGAAAGCATAGACACAAAGATAGCCCAAAGCATCTGCAGAATAACACGAAAAGCCTCTAGGCAAAAACCCGTTTTCACATTTCTTCACTTCTTCACCTCTCGCCACGGCCGCCCGGTGGTGCCCTGTCCTGCAGCAGTGCCCGGGTCTCCTACTCCTCAGGTCGGCGTGTTTCTTACAGCCGTCGCACGTCGGCATGCCATGATCGAGGCATCGGTGGTGATGGTTGCGACAGCACTCCGCTGTCGTCTTACACGTGGCGCACTGCGTCATCCGGTGCTCGGCACACATTTTTACGGCTAGGCCATCACCCTCCCTGTGATGGGCCTGGCAGCACCACGCCACCGACTTGCCCCGGCGCTTGCACACGTCGCACTTCACCTTTTGGTGCCCGGGGCACACCCGCTCACCCCACTTTTCGTGTCGGGGAATCCCTTCCGGCACGAGCCACGGATCCCCTCCGACGACAGCCGACTTCTTGCCTTTCCTCTTCTCCGTAGCGTCATCGAAGGCCGCCCATCTCGCCGCACGCTCCGCCCTTTCTCTTCCGTACGTCGGGAAAAGGTCCATCCCCCACGCCTCGCCGGTGAACGCATGCCGGCTCGCCTTCAGCTGCGTCTCCAAGATTCCCATCGTCTCCTCGCCGCCGCGGAAAATTGGCCTCATCTCGTAGCCCGTGAGGCATGGGGGGGCCCCTACCGTTCTCAATGAACCTATCTTCTCCAGCTTTCTACCCGGCAGAAGCGGCCCCACCCCTTTCCGCTCAAGCGCTTCCCCGATCGTTTTCAGCATCCGCGCCAACATTCTCGCACGGATACACAGCGGCGTCCCACCTGTCGTCGCCACTAAACTGCCCGGTAGATCGAGCCCGGTGTACACTTCGAAGTCTACTGCGAGCTCTGCCGTCGAGACGTCACCCGCTACCGACCAGCACATCCCATCCAGCCAATACTGCAGCGCCCGGAACCACCTCTCTCCTGCTACCGCCGTGAAGGTCCCCGGTCCAGCGATCGCTTCGAAATTCAGCCGGCGCGGGGGGCAGTCGTCAGGGTGCAGTTGTCTCCAGGGGTGGCCGACTGCCCGGTCTCTTCCTTCTCTCTCCAGCCGTCGTCTCTCTTGCATGACTTCCGCCATGAATGTGTGCAGCACTTCGATGTTGATTCGACTTCCCTTCGGCAGAATCCCGTGTTCTTGCAGGCACGGAGGCCAAGTCGAGCGATCTGCGTCAACAATTTCGGCATACTGCTGTTGCATTCGGATTCGTTCATACGCCCGGCACTGCCACCAAATGTGGCCCAGAGTTTCTTCCGTCGCCTCGTCACAGCGTCTGCACAGCCCGTCACCTCCCCACAGCTTGGCAGCATGTGATTCCGTCATCACCGACCCTGCTACGACCTCGGCAACGTCCCGCGCGGCCGTCAGCGTTGTCGACGCCTTCAGCCCGTAGGCATTCGTCGCGGTGTAGTCGACACCCGCCCGTACCCCTCCGAAGTTTGTGCGCCTCTTCTCGAGCTCCCCTAGTCGCCAGCCGTGAATCGCCTTTCTCAGGGTGTGCCCTCGCTCCCCCTTACTCTGTCGCACCAGCCTCAGCACATTCCCTGCCTCGTCCTCGGCGTCGTCGAGATCTTCTGTCCATCGTATACCGAGCTTTTTTGCATGCTCGGCCGCAATACCGATCGGTCCCCATGCGCGGATTCTGCTGCCATACGCCCTTCGAACTGTTGCGACGCGGGCCCTCCATACCGGCCTCTTTCGGCACACTTCTGCGATCATGCCGAGCGACCGATACGGCAGCACTGTGTAGGGGTCGAGCAAGTGGGCCTTGTTTAGAATGCCCAACACGGCCTCCTGTGCCCGATGCAGCCTCACCGGGTCCCAGACGCCTCTGAGTAATGCTGCGGTGAACTTCCCCAGCCCCCGCACCGTCGGAAGCGCGAACTCCGAGCCGTATGTCGCCGCCGGTAAAACTGCCATCGCCGCTAGTCCCGACCTCTGCGTCATCGAGATCGGCAGAGCTCCCAACCGTTCGGCCTCCTCTGCACGCTGGTCGTAGCGCAGGTCCGTTGTCCTGCGTGTTCGCTTCGTGCCGACTAGACACCCTACGATGGTGAGCTCCTCCTTCGTCGCGATAAGTGCGCCGCCTACCCTCAACTTCGCTTCATACCCCTTCGGCGTCCCAAAAGCAAACGTCTTCGGTATCCCGATCGACATGCCGGTGTTCGAACAAAATCTGTCGACTTCCACCAAGGCGTCCTGCAAGCAGGCTTCCCTGAGACGCGACAGGAGGGTGAGGTCGTCCGCTTTGGAAGGATTCGCTCGTCACCTCCCCCACGTCGTCCACTCTGCGCACCACGATGGACAGCAGCGCGTTGATGAGGATCACGCTCAGGGGGCAGCCCTGCAGTATCCCATTGGTGGTGAAGAAGACACCTCCCACTCCCATGTGCAGCTTGTACCGCCTCCGTAATCGCGCGTAAATGTCGCGCAGCGGCCCGAGGATTCTCTCATGGAGGCCCAGTTCCCCCACCAGCTTCAACACGGTGTCTCGCGGCACCTTGTCAAAACACTTGGCAAAGTCTAAGGCCACGCCGTATAGCTCCTTACCCGTCAAGAGCGCTTCTTCGATCTGCGAGGCGATTTCGAATACCACGTCCACGGTCCCGTGTTTGGGCCTGAATCCGTGCTGGCTATCCGCTATCCATTTCTCCTGCCACTGGACGACGTCCCTGAGCCGCGTACTCGCCCACAAGCGATAGATCGCACTTGTGACGGTGATCGGCCGCAACGCCAGCGGGTCAAGAGTTTCGTCCTTCGGGATCAGCGTGACCGCGGCTTCCAACAACGCGTCTGGCCACGTCCCGGTCGCTTCTATCGCGTTGAACACCTCTGCCAGGGCGTTCAGTAGCGGCAATGGCAGCTTCTTCAGCTCCGCTGTGTTCCATCCGTCCACACCTGGGACACCGCCATCCCTCTTCTTTCCAAGAATGCTTCTCAGATCCTCGCCCGTCAAATCTCGGCATTCCATCGGACGATGTTCGATGTACTCCGCATACTCCGTCCGGAACGCTTCATAGCTTGGCTCCTGTTTGCACTCGTACATCCGGTTAACCGGCGCCCACTCCTTCTGCAACGCCGCATCGATCTGCCGCGCATTCGCCGTGTACTGCCCCCTCCACCTTCAGCGCCACCAAGCCATCCGCCCTCTTCTTCCTGCACCATGGTAGCAACTGCCCTTTGTTCGCGCAGTGGAGGTTTTGCATCTTGTTCTCCAGCTGTGCAATCCTCCCTTTACGCGCTTGTGCCGTCAGTGAACGGCTTCTCGCTTCCAGCTTCTGCCTGACGGTCTGGGCGACGCTCAAGTCCGGTGGACGCCGCGGCAAATTGCGCACCTTCGGTAATTGTCCGGCCATAGAATCCAGACCAGACACCACGTTCTGCCACGTCTTCTCCAGCGACCTCGGCATGCACCCAGGTCCTTCCCCATTCAGAGCTTGCAACCCTCGGATATACGCGTCGAGGCCGTTCATCGCCTTCCGGACTCTGCTCGAGGCATATGTGTCTGCGCCCGTCCCGGTGTCCGTCGCAGATG